>MU859321.1:0-38463 GCA_033297205.1 Pseudoneurospora amorphoporcata
AAGGATTAGGGTTTTTCAGCCCACGGCCACGCTAGAGCCTGCCCAGCCGTCGTCGCGGGCACGACTTATTATCTAGTATTGGTAGAACGTAGTCGAAAAATTCATTCATTCATTCATTCATTCATTCAATCAATCGTGATCAACTCGTTTACTTTTGTTATTGTCGCCCATTCCCTCACCATGTTCCTCACGTGGCACGGGTTAACATGTGTTCTACTGCAGCTCAGTTTCGTACATTCAATGCGTTGGCAACACTTTTGGCTTTTTGCTGGCCTGGTTCTGCTTCACGGCTGCCTAGAGATAGGTTTTTTTTCTCCGAGTGCCAGATGTTTTTGTACCTAAACAACTAAACTCCTCGGCGACCAGACTTCAACCGCAGAAGCCAACAGGCCAAATCTAAACCAACGTGTCGGGCCCAGCTCGTCAATGTCGTCACGACGTCTTGCAAGTAGACGTCTCGAGGTATGCGAAAGAAGCGGGGTGCTCGCGTCCTTCGGAGGAACAGAGGCAGGCAGCAGCAACAACAAAGCGATCCGGTCGCCCGTATAATCAAGCTGAAGACAAAGACGCGTCCACGATCTCACCGTACACCTTCCCAGCCCAACTCACGCTGCCTGACGATCTGCTGGCTCTCGGCGACCATGAACCTCCGCAGAGCATGCTCTCTTGGATTCGCCTGAGGACTCCGGTTACCCAGGCCCGAAAGACCATATACGTGGTGCGCACGCCGAGCGTCGACGAGCGAGTCTCATTCATGCAACCATGGACAGTCCCCACCACGACCACCAGCAGAAAGCTGAAAACGGTCGAGCCTCCACGCATGGCCGACGTCTCGGCATATTTAGAAGCCTTCTACTATCCCCTCCCAGTGAAGACTCTCCCTCACGAGGTATCTTTCGTGCTTTGGGAGACCGCCACCGAGCGAGCCAGGCCACAAAGGGGACGCAAGGAAAAGGCCCCTATGCCCCCTCTATGTTGGTCTTCAGATTGGCGATGGAGTCACACGCGTCCGTACGCGCCCCTGCCCAGATGCCGTCTTTGGTGGCCAACTCAACCTGAATGACCTACTGGACGGGGCCTTACACGTGCTTCCAGACGACGCCTATGCCATTCTGCTGCTGGTCGATCATGACCTTTACGAAGATGACGAAGACGACTTTTGCTGCGGCCGGGCCTACGGTGGTAGCAGAATCTGCATTGTCTCATCGTCTCGCTACCATCCCGCCCTTGACACACTGGACTATTACGTTGCCGGTGGCATTGACCTGGCCCATATGTGGCCGGCCTCCCATTGCCAAGCCTTTGTGGAAGATGTCTGCTCCCTACACGACCCTCGTCCCCAGTCGAAGAAGAGGAAGCGGACAAAGAAGAAGCCCGAGTCAAAAGCTCCAGCCGACGACGTCCCCCCAGGCCTGGACGTACCTTCAACCCCCATGGGCGCTGCGCTTCGGGCAGTTCAGCCTCTGTCAGACTCGGCAAAGGATCTCCATGGGCTCTGGTTCTCAAGGGTTGCTCGCACCGTCTCTCACGAGATCGGTCATTGTTTCTGCTTGGGACATTACTCCTATTATGCTTGTGTCATGCAGGGTACAACGAGTGTGGCAGAGGATGTTAGACAACCTCCTTACTTGTGTCCCGTCTGCCTGGCAAAAGTCACACATGCCTTGATGGCCGTCTCACCCGACACTGGTGATACTGAGCAGGCATACGCCGTGCAAAGATATCAGGCCTTGATGGAATTCTGTCAAAGTTGGCTGCACGTGAGTATGTTTGCTGGCTTTCGTGCATGGCTTGAGAAAAGGGTCCAGGTTCTCTCCGCAGGGCACACTGCCTCTTCGCCTATCTGCCTTGACTGACGAACGACCACTTGTTGGCGCTCGTGAGACATAGTTGACAAAACTCATGATGGGCCATGTTTCGGATATCGGAAGAGTCACCATTCACCCCGATTTTGATGTGCAAGTCTGAACTCCCCTATTTCTGTTGCATTTCTCTCGTTTTCCTCTGTTATCACTCCCTCTGCCCCTTGATACACGATTAAAAAAAACCCTACCACCGATGGTCAGGGTGCATTTCTGTGGAGCTGACAAGCGGCTCCTTCTTGTACGGCATTGGGCCTGGCAGCTCGCCCCCTTCATCTCTGACAGGAGCTCTTGATGGTACTGGCGAGTACCGCTTGCGCCGGATCAAGTGCCTGGACCGCGTATTGCTGTTAGTGTTTGCGTCACAGGTAGGTGGCTTTCCATGGCACAGGCGGAATGAGAATGCAAAAGGAGGTGAACTTACACTAAACCGGCAATAACACCAATCAACACCGGTATTCCCAATCCCAACGAGACACCAAGAATGACCTTATTGCTGATACCGTTTGTGTCCTTGTCGAGAAAATCCTTGACGTCTTGAATGGCTTCGCTGGCTTTGGGCAAGAAGCCGTCGTCTGTAGCAGATGGGTCATATGAGGTCGGAGGCCCGCTGACAGACAAAACCATTTTATGGACGTTAGGACCAAACTCGGGGATCGAGGACACCGAGTCCATCTGGGTTGCTGGGAATGTCGGTATCACGCCATCCGGTACGACTGTCACAAGCGTCATGACCGATTTCATCATCGTGCTTTCCTGCAGCGAGACCGGACAGTTGACCAGTCCTGGAGACTTACAAATTTGCCCAAAGAACGTGGCCGTGGACGAGATGGTGGTAGTGACTAGTTCTTCTTCCCGACGGCCCAGGAAACGGTCGAGTAATGGTGGTGAAGTCATGCGAGGAAGCCAGTTGCGCCTGGGAGATCCACGTTCCTCCAGGCCCGCTGTGGTGGTGGCCGTGACTGTCGCCGGGGGCGTGGTCAGGGTAGCGCAGAAGCCGCCTATCTTGGTATGAAAAACGGGGATAGAAGAGTTAGGACTGGGACCCCAAGTGTTGCCCAGCCCTTCGATGGTGGCACCCGCGGCGACCGCAAGGGCAAAGGTGTAGAACGCTTCAACCTTGAGCTTGCATTCTTCCTCTTCTTCATCCTCGTCTTTTCGGATTGCAAGGTCGCCTAAGGATGACGAACTGTCAGGATGCACAGCACCGGCGGATTCCGCTTCACTTCGAGCAGCCTTATCAGGGCCCGAGTTCTCGTCGCCTGTGGATATCTTGGGCCCTGTCACAGATATCGAGAACTCGGCCACATGAGCAACAACCTCAGCAACCACTCCGGCACCGAATAGCGGCTTGTCGTCCTTCGTTTTCACCTTCGGGAGTTGCTTCGTCACCTGCTTGAACTCCAGTCCGGCCTTCAGCGCGACTCTCAACACCGCCTTGATAGTGGCTGTTGGAGAAGACAAGGTGACCGGTAGGAACTCAAACTCTCCTCCGTTAAAGTTGAAGTCCGAAATGTTGCGGCTGAACATGACAAGCTCAGCACCCACGCCCTTGTCAAACTTCATATGAAAACCGCTGCTGATGTCAACCTCGGCGTCAAGCTCGATGATCAGATCAATGACAACCGCAAGGCCCGCTGTGATATCATCTCCCTCGGAGAAGCCAAAACTCGGATCCTTGGAAGAGAAGAGGTTCAGCTCATATGTCGACGCTGCTGATATCTTTGTGTTGAGCTTCAGATACAGCTCGAAGTCGTCTTCGAACACGAACCCGATTTTGACCTCTGGTAAAGGAGCGAGATCGACATCAAAGTCCAGGTCCAGGGTCGGCCAATCTATGTCGGTAAAGTCGGTATCTCCCTCGTATATCAGCTCTTTGAATTCGTTCACGATGGCTTCTCCGCTTCCTTTGATAGCGTCCGTGAGCTGGTCGGCTGCTGTTTTGGTCACGTTTTCGATTTCTCTCCCGATCTCGAGAGTGTGGTTTCGGAAGACGTCAGTAAAGTTGCCGTTGACGGTGAACGAGCCAGTGGCAGCCCCCCTGATGTAGCACTCCTCGCAGACAACCTCAATGTTGAGGCTGGAGCTCAGGCTCTGGTTTTTTCCGGACTTGTCTTCCCTTTCGCTGCAGGAGACAAAACTTGTTAGCATGGACGGACCATGGAATGGAGAAGAGAGAGAAGATTCTCTGCAAATACGTACAACTGGAGTTTCATAAGTGTGGCTCCCCTCCAGCTTCTGTTGAAGTTTATTCTCCCGGTCGTCAGGTTCTTGTCTCGTCCCTCCAGCCTCACAGCATTCAGACTTCTTGCAAGATGCTCTAATGTGTCTTGGGACGTCATTCCCGGCTCATTTCGAATCTGGTAAGCGGGGACAAGACCACCAGCTACTGGACTGGCGGAAGCGGTACCCAAGCCCACAAGTGCCCAGGCAAGGGCCATTGCAAAGCCTCCAAGCACCATGGTAATGAAAAAGAGTAGTATGCTACTCGTTTGATGAATGACAAGAGAGAGGAAAAATGGATGGGTCCAAGGAGCGAACAGGTTGGTCTGCAGTAGCCTGGGAACGGGCTTCATATATGCATATATCCGGTCATGGAGGGTTATCATGTCAGCCCTAGCAGTCAGGCTCTCGACCTTGTTGTTGCTAGGTATGGGGCCAAGACAAAACTTTCATCTTGTCACTGGAGCCGAAACGGTAATCCAGGAAGCTGGCTAGGTGGTGTAGATGCAAGATGGGTAGCAATGCCCTCAGCCCTGTCAGACGCTACGGCAAGATACATGAGTTCCATGCAGTTGGTACTGAGATTCGGAAAGAAACAATAGCTGGAATGCAGCCTGCCTTTGCAGCCTTGATCTGTCAAATTTCCAACCCATCTCGAATAATGCCCGCGAGCAAACTCGATGCGAAGTTGTATGTTTGCCTTGAGCAGCGCTAGCTGGACGTGTCCTACGTAAAATCCGTCTTCCTGAATTTTCACTTATACATACCTGTGGAAGGCGCGTCTTGACAGCTCTAGGCACTTTGCTTCCAGAGAAATGGCCAGCTTTGACAGATCTGTCTCACGACATTGCAAGCTGTATCATACCCCTGCAAGTTCTGAATGTCTGTTGGTGACAGAATCCCCGCCCTACATGCTTGCCCGTGGCGTAAAAGCCGCTGCAAACCCGACAATGTCACGCGGAGTCTGACAAAACGAAACGCTTTCTCTGGCCCCCGCATGCTGAGTGCAGAGATACAGTGCAAAAGTGTCTTTCAAGCTACTACTCCAGTCGAGAGAAAGAACCACGCACTGGCAATTTCTCATTCGCCCTCGCCTCGCTGGGTATAAATAGGATGCATATCGCACAGTACTTCCGTGGCCGTGTCAAGATTGACGAAAGCTGTTCAGCCACGGATCTTGTTGGGGGTGCTTGTCAACATTTTCGAGAAATGACCATGGGTCTCATGCGGCGGGGAGGCGACCTAATCAACTACTACATACACGGCGGACTTTTGCGGACTGATAGAAGACACGATCCAGGGCTTGACCTGGACAATTGTTTGGCAGCATGAAGTTCGTAGGAACCGACAGCAATCCGACGGGAACCTTGGTATAGCTGGCGGCCGCTCGTCAGCCTTGGCATCAGACCCATCGAGCTCAGCTTGCAACCTCGATCAGATAGGTAACGGTGCATGACTCCCAGCCACATCCAAATCACTCTAAAACCGGGCTTTGAGTGAGATGCTCAATGGTTTTCAGGCAGAAGCTAGGAAGGCGGAAGTTGCACTGGTGCGTGGTGTACCCATGGGCCCGGTATCGAGAGATGTAGAGAGGTCGAGGTATTCTCCCTTTCTGGATCAAAATCCGGCATGCTGTATTTTGACATGGAGCCGTGGTGATATTGTCGACCTTGACCGATGAGGTCCGTCGTGTTCGCAGTGGTACAGACAATCAAAGACGGCCACAATGACTGACCTAAGATCGTGGTTAGGCAGAGCGCAAGTTGAATCTCTGCAGGCGGTGTGAACAAACGGCGACGACCATACGGGATTCTGAGGAATTTTGACCGAGTACCTAGGTACCTCTAGGTAGGGAAGCGACAGCATTCATATACCACCTACAGGTAAGAACCATACCCACCCAATCTCCCTCATGCACTTCGGGTACCCTTCCCTCCCATTCCTCTTGCCTCCCGTTCATGTGTTTTTTTTTTACCAGACCTCCTGCTCAATCCCGTGTGTGACTTCCTGCCGTTTTGTTCTCTTTCTTCCCGAACAGTGACAGCTACTCACCAAACTTTGCTAGCAGACGACCGAATCCGCTGATGATATTCTTCACAGGGGTTCCATGTATGTCCCTCCGTGAAGTGCTACCTAGTACCTACTTCTTGAGATTGACGACGTTGTGAGCTCTCTGGCGCAAAGCTGCGAGGAAGCCTCGCAAAAGCTACCTCATCTTTGAGTGATGGTCGGACTTCCTTCCACCTGATCTAGTGGTTTTAAAAGAAAGTGTCTAACAAGCATTTTTCGCAGCTTCCCCAGCCCATAACCACCCCCTTCGATTCCCCGAGCATTTGAGGCTACGAGTCATCTCAGACGACGGCAAAGGTCAACGCCGTAGGCGCAAGATAACAGCAGCTCGTGCACTTTGGTTGCGAACAACAGATACCCTTTCATTGGCAACTGATCGATCTGGTGTAACACAGAAAATCACCACGCCCTCTAGCGTCGCGAAAGAGTAGCATCTGCCCAAGGCAACAACAGGACCACGCTCCAGTAACCGGGTAGCTAATGTTGCATCTTCAGCCATTGATGTCTTTTCGGGGAGCAGTCTTGATCTTCCCTGGCTCGACAGACGCCATGCCTTGGGCTTTTTTTTTTTTTTTTTTTTTTTTTTTTTTTTTTTTTTTTTTTTTTTGGCTTTATCCAGAACCCACCTCCACGCTTCTCTCGCGAACCAGTTGCCGGATCCCATAACTGGGTTATTGGGCAGTTGGGGTACCGTCCACCCAGTGACAGCAGCATTGCATGACAATGCTGCACTGTACACCTCCCACAAGAAAATTCCCTCGGACACTGTCGGCTTTCTGGGGCTCTTTCGTCCTGCATTGCTACCTCTAGGTCTCATAGGATTCCCTGTGCAGTACGGGCTCTTCGAGTGGTCGGTGACGTTGGACATATTCAGGACAAAAGATCAGGGCGGTAATTCCGTTTGCCCGAGTGTGAAAGCTCTCCATTCGAGCTCGGAGAGGTTGGTGTGAAGAGACACACTGCCGTCACAATACCACCTTGGACACACCCAATCCAGACAAGATTCCGCCAGTAGGGGAGAGGGTTACTGCAAATGGCTTCGCACTCCGATAAATTAGGTTCTAGGCTTTCCGCTAGTGGCATGCCGAGGTAGGTTAACCGTTCGATATCTCGTTCCCCAAGGATTCCTTGTCTTATTGAGCCGCCAATAAAGCATATGATTCGAAAGAAAAACATCTTGATGTCTCGATAGAACCCTCCTCCACGTAGGAAGGTGTAGTGGTATACACATGCACCAGCAGATGGCAAGACTCGCTTCCGCAAACAACTCTTACGGTCATAACGCCGGTTACATAGGGTCGACGTAAAGATAGACCCTTCCCTGCCTCAATGGTTCACCGGGACCTATCCAAGCGTGACAAATCCTGCGCGCCTTCTCGAGACTTCATCAAAGATGTATTGCCAACAATCAAGGACTCATCCGCCTCTCTTCGCGCCATTCCGCAGTCGCCAAGCTATACAAAGACATCTCGAGCCCAAGCTACCTCCAGTTGGAAGATGTATGGTAAAAGCGCACCGTGCGTCGCTTACAGCAGAGGTTGTGGCACTGGAGATATAGTCGGGTATGGACGCATGTTCCGGAAAGGCGGGAGGACACGTCTGGTACTCACCTTCCCATCATTCTTCTAGGGTGGTGGTGAGCCTCTGCTGCAACCCACAAGGATCAGGATGATCGGCAGCTGTGAAGAATAAGGGAGCTCCTCGGTATCCAACAGAATTTCTGACTTTCCGTTCACAAGCAGTGACGGTCGCACCCATCACGCCATAAAAAGGAACATTGAAGGGTGCTGGTGTGGTACCCGTATACACGAGTCATCTACCACTGACCTATCGGGGATATCCGCTTAACATCTCGTTGATGTTCAACGAACTTCTGGGTCCAATGATGTTGCTGACAGTCCGGGGACAGGAATACTGGGCGTACTCACTACTACCGGATCAGTCTTCCTTACTTGCCGGTCTGCCACCATCAGAAATTCAGGCTTCAGATATCCGGTTTTTTTAATGTGCCATCTGCTTCTTTCGCAAAAGGCTGCAATGTCTTGGCAAGGTGAAACTGGATCTTTGTCGGTTGCCTGTGTGTCTCTGTCACCATGAGCCCAACCGTCACAAAACTGACATAAAGTGCCTTCCTCTGGCACCAACTTACTTACACCAGAGATATTCTTTTTCCAAACTCCAACGTGCCTTTGGCCGGCTGTCAAAAAAACAAGACAGGCATCTTTGAATCCTATCACTCTGGTCCAGAACAGGAGCCGAAGGCAGGGATTTAGATGAGCAGGTGCCATCTTCGTCGACATTTCTACCCATGACCAGGATACAAGCTCTCTCAAACAGAAGCCCGCATACTCTTTGCCTGTTGTCAAGACCCATGCCGGTGAGTAAGAATGCACGGGGGTATTCCACAGAATAGAAAAAGTATGAGAAACGGACCAACTGACTATGTGTCTTTCCAGTATCAGATTGGCGATGTTGTCTGCATCCGAGGCGCAAGTCTCCGGTACAAAGTCATTGCAGTTACTGGCTCAATGATTACGATCATCATGGTGAATCCTCAACCAGACGGCCAGTACTTGCCATTCAACTCCACGTCCCTTCAGAGTGTCGACGAGTCAAGGATCGAAAAGGTTGAGACCTAACTAGGCCATGCTCATGGCTGATGGTGACTTGGGAGGAACGGGGTCGTGCGTACATAATGGATAGTTTCTGTGTGCTGGAAGTTAGTTTAACCACTGAATAAGGTCCAACGAGAAAAAGTACTTACCCTAATAGAAGTACTATATACCATCCGACTTCCATCGGTTGATTACCGGTCGCCGGGCCAACCGTACTTTGCCGTGATTTGAAAGTGAATGGGACGGAGACGGGAAGCCCATTCACTTTCCCCCCATTGTAAGGCTGGCAGGCAACAATACCTTCCGCACTGCCACGAAGTTTACCACCCCGCCCCTCCTGTTGCCATCCTCATCTTTTGGAATCACCCTTCCACGGGTTGCCATCGCATTCTTTCAGCCTCAATAAACTTGCACAAAACGGCCTCCCGCCGACATAGTCCCTCTCCATTCTTCCACTCGCCACTGACGGTGCTACACCGAATTCGAGTCAGTCTTTTCGGCATCTTCTGTGTCGTACGCCTACGACTGGGACGCCACTCGCAGCAACGCTTGACAACAATTTCGGCATCATGGAGCAGCCTCAGGTCAAGATGGTCGGTGGCCGCGAGTATGCTGCCACGGGCGCCAAGTTTGGACCCTCTTACCTTCCCGTCGACGTTATGGCCCACATGAACAACCCGGCGCATCAGGGTCTCGCCATGTCCGCCGTCGTCCACGTACTGAATCCCTCCCCGCGCGACTGTGAAAGCATGAAGATAACTGACATGGCGCTCAGCAGGACAACCAGACTTTGAACTCAAAGGCACCCGCCAGAGAACCCCTCCCCGGAGTTGACACTGGCAAACACTTGACCCTGCCTAGCCCCCAGCGTGGCCCCGTCGCGTCAACCTTCCGCCCGATGCGCAAGATCTCCAAGCACAACGGTAAGCTACCTGTTCATACGCTTTGGATGCCGCGTACGTACCGCGCGGCGCGCGAGGAAACCCCCCTTATTACCATCCCCCCTCCTCGTTTATCGAAAGCATACGCGACCTCGGATATCCTGAAGTTCTCCAGTCCCAAGTCCGCCGGAAACCTGAGCGCAAGCTACTACAACTCGCCGTCGTGGAAAGAGGGACCCGCAAAGGTTACCGACAAGCAATGAAGGCGTGGCTCCAGTTCTCCAGAGATACCGCATGCGGAAGGCCAGAAGACAAACAAAAAAAATGACACAAAAAGAAGCCTAAAATAGTAATAGGCAGAGTCTATCCTTTTTCTCGACTATAACTCTCTTTGCTCTCTCCTTCATCCCCTACTCATTCCGTTCTTTTCTGCAGTGTTTCGTTGGATATTATCGGCCAACGCAGTGATAGTTGCTGCGTCTTTGTCGCTGATCAGGACAGAAGCTAACTATCTGACCATGTCATGTAAAGGATCTGTCCACTCTCTTTCTTTGCCCGTCAGCATTGCCAGCAGCCCCATGGAGGCAGCCATGCTCCGCCTTATCAACTCCTTTGTCACCGGTAGCTCCAGTGCCGCCTTTATGGATCTGCTCGCCAACATGGTCGTCCAGGCTCCTATCATGACCGACTTGGGTCCCGATTCCGGTGCTGCTGGCAATGACAGCGACAACGAAAACGGCAACAGCAACGGCAACAGCAACGGTAACAGCAACGGTAACAGCAACGGTAACAGCAACGGTAACAGCAACGGTAACAGCAACGACAACAGCAACGACAACAGCAACGACAACAGCAACGACAACAGCAACGACAACAGCAACGACAACAGCAACGACAACAGCAACGACAACAGCAGCGGCAGCGGCGATGGCGCAGCCTCTTCTTCCACTACTACCGCCGCAGCCGACACTACTTCCACCACCACCGGCACTACCGGCACTCCCCGTCGTCGTCGCGCTGCTGGCGGCGGCGGCGGCGGCGGTACTCCTCGCAAGAAGCCGGCCTCCCGTGCCGACATTGAGAAGCGCGGCTCCTGCGAGCGCTGCAAGAAGTCCAAGGCCAAGTGCGAGCCCATTCCCGAGTGCATCCGTTGCGCCAAGGACGGTATCGAGTGCTCGCTCAAGGAGACTATCATGCTGGACACTGGTCGTCGTCTGGGCGCTTGTCAGCGCTGCAAGAAGGCCAAGGTCGGCTGCAAGAAGATCGAGAGCTGCGGTCGTTGCCATAAGGCCGAGCAGCCTTGCTCTTGGGCTGTTAAGGCTTAGATCGACACCATTTGTGAAGGAGTGAAGGCGTCGCGGTGGTTCTGGAAAAGAGGCTCGTGGAGGTTTTCATTGCGTTGTGGTGGAACAATTATACGTATAGCCTGCTTCCGGAGACTTGAACAACACTCCTTTGACACCGACTTTGGCCCTGGAGATCCGACTTTATTAGCTTTGTAAGGTGCAGATGGCTTGGCTGGGAGGTTCTTTGCACCGTCACGGAATCATGGATGTCACATGGCTCGGGATTGAGGAGTGTCGTTTGGGAGCATGGGCTGATCAGACAAGATGGGCTGGAGAAGTGGAGGAACTTATCTTTGACTGCTCATTGCCCGTTGGTCTTTTGGTGTACTTCCAGGGGATACCGTATTTCATGGAGTCCTTTAAAGGTAGCTGAATACAACAGCCAGGCGCTTACAATGATCGATTAGAAAATGCTCCAAGGCGAAATACATGGGAGAGATGTTGTGTGCCCAAACGGAGATGAGTGACGTGCAAAGAGAAACGAAATCCACCCGTAGATTCCACTTCTGTCTTTTGATACTTTGTTGCAGGCACACAAGCCTGTATTCGTAGGTAGTGTAGTACATCATATTGCATCATGGAGTAAGTACCTGCATGTTAAGCGACTTCACGTCCGCATACAAGAAGTCCCTTGCTCCTTTCCCCCTTTCACACTTTCCCTCTTTCTCCAAGCACCAAAATTCTGCCCCGACACTCAACTCCGTCGGCGCCAGCTACAGTGGCCAAATGCTCAAACGCGGCAAACATGAATTGTCTGGCTTTCTAATTTCATCATCCATCCATATGCTAACTCAGGTACTGAAAACAGCAACATATCTCACCTCCATGGCCGACCCCTTGCCTCCCACCGTCGCACTAGTCGGCGTCCTCCCCAAGCTCGGGTTCGCCACGTTATCCGGAAACGAGCCTCCCACAGCAACGTTGAGCAGCATCAACTTGGGGGTCCGCGTTATCGCCGTCCAAGCCGTCTCGTTATTCACCCGGTTCCCATCCACAGTGAACACGACATCCCCATCGATCCTCCACACGACCTTCTCCCCCCTCCAGCTCCCGCCGGGGTTAGTTCGATCGATGTCCACCGAAAACTTATGAAACCTGCTCCTGTCGAGCCCCGCCGTCTGATTGGTGACTCCCGTATACTCATTGCACGATCCGCCAGGCGCATTCGGCCCGCAGTGAATCGTCTGCCACGCTGCCGACGCGCCGTTGACGTTCTCCAGGATGTCGATCTCGCCAATCATAGGCCAGTTCCAATAGTTGCCTCGATACGCAGAACTCAACATCCAGAAAGCGGGCCAGATGCCCAGTTGCTTGCTGGCGGGGAGGTCGCCAAGCTTGATCCAGGCCTCGATACGGATCGCTTGGCCGGGAGGACAGACGATATCCTTGGCTGCGACGGTCTCAATACGGGAGGATGTCCAGGCGCCCGTGACTGGGTTCTTGACTGGTGTGATTTGGAGTGTTCCGGAAGTGGTGATGATGATGTTGTTGGTGGAGGAGGTGTAGGTCTGAACCTCGCCGGTGCCCCAGTTTTCTGGTCCCCCGGGGTAGATGTGCCCAAGTCAAAGGCCCATTTGGAGGTAGAAGGCAGAGAGCCGGGGCGATACAGGGAGAAGTTCTCGACGAAAAGCGCCTTCTTGAAGCCCTTGGGGAGGTAGACGTTAAACCCCGCCCCGTAACCCCATTCTGGGACTGGTGTTGCTGCAGCTTGCGCTCCGCTGAGGAGAGCAAGACCGGCGGTCAAGACCACAGAGCAAGCGCCCATCTTGACGGATTGGATGCTCGACAGGGAGGACGAGCTGGCTCGAAGGAAAGTGCAAGGAGAGGAGATTTGGTCGAGGCCAAAAGGACAACAGAACTATTGCGAGTCACCGGGTATTTAACCAAACCGATAAAGAGAGTGGGGTGGCATCGTGGAGAGCCACCGTTTGGGTCATCTTATATGCGAGTCATCCAAGCACGTCGCCGTATCTTCGACGAAGGCTGGTGTATTGCAGCCACCCATCGCCGCCGCGCCGGCATGCTTCGCGTTCGGGAACGCTAACATTCCAGTTTATCCCTGACCTCGCCGACAAAGCTGATCGAATCATGGAGGCTGAGAAGCTAATATGTCTCAGATCCCGCTAGTCACGCGACCGCCCCCCTTGAAAATGGGCAGTCCCGAGAACGATCCAGTCCAGACCTGTCACCGTCGCTTTAGATCCGAGACAAAACATATACATATCCATGGCCTAGATCGACTTGGAGACCATATGCCAAAATCAAACCGAGGCAGAGGTTGCAAGCTCATGGCATCACCCAGCTGAACACTATGCGAGAACGAGAGCGAACGTACGGAAATGCGAAGACTCGTACATTTCCTGGTGCCGCAATGCCACCTTGGTACCTCTATCCTTCACCGGATATTCACCCAAAGGTTTAGCTGCGATACGTCGTACATCTGTTTACCTACTCCTTTAGTTACGCTGTACGGAGTGAATGGCCCTTGAATTTCCATGGCTACCTATCTTGGTACACACTGCAAACGCGTTGTGATGCATCGCGAGTCGCTCAGGTTGTGGGTGCAGTCCGACTTCGACGCCCCGGGGTCTAATAGGAGCATAAATATCAGGAAGTCGTAGACTTCCCGACTATCTCGAGGGTATCTAGAATCCAGATCTTGCGCACACCATCTGAAATACAACTTACGTCCACCGACAACTAGAGTTCAAGCAGTACCCAACTTTACGTACAACCGCCAACCATTTCAAGGCTCACTACCATGTGTATCCGCCGATTTGCCGAGAAGAAATGTTGGGAGTGCAAGACCGTCATTTCGAGCGAGGTCAAGGAGGAAAAGTGCTGGGCGATGGTTCTGGAAACAGAGGAGGAGGCCAAGGAAAAAGCGCGAAAACGAGGGCAGTTCGGAGGATGCAAAGGAGGGGTGGCCAAAAAGACTGATACAGACTGGAGCACTTGCTCCGACTGTGCTAGCAAGTCATACGAAATAGGGCGTTGACAGTATGGTTCAAGTCAAGCCGATAACTCGATGACGCGATGGCAGTTTGATGGACGAAGGGAACTGACAGCTCAAACCTCTGAGCAATCGCAACTTTAGATCAGCGCAAGCATGACACGCTCGTCTACTTGCAGGGAAAAAATCCAAGAAATTCAGAACATTGTACACTGACAACCTTGATAGCGCCCGGTAAGACATGTTTACAGGCGCAAGATGGCACATTCAACATGTCACTGCAGAAGAGAACAGAAAGCGTCTTGTCAGTATGTAGAATCAACCCAGAACCTTTTTCTAGGACGCTGATTTCTAAAAAAGACGGGCAGCAGCAAGAAAGACTTTGCCCATCTCGGTCCCTCTAGCTAGTTCCAGCATCCGATTTAAACCACCCGACTTGAACACTTATTCGACCGTTCGACAATTACAACCTCAACCATCAAGATGTGCACGATAACCGCATGCCATGTCTACTGCTCCGATTGCGGCAGGTTCATAGGCACGCACAGCGGGAGGGAATCTTGCCAATATCTTCGTTATTACGGCCGAGACAGATTTGGCAGGTGCAGAATGGGAGAGACGACTCAACATTTCCAGAACACGGACGTTTGTTTTGATTGCAAGAGGGAAAGAGAGGAGAGAGAAAGGTCATCTGGGCATCGTAAGAGGTATGGGCTTATAAGGTACCATGGGAGTCATTAGGTAGGGCCACGCGTAGAGGTGTTGGGTTGATGGGGAAGATCCAGGCACTCAGGTAGAGTAGAACGTAGATGGGAAGGAATTCTATTGGTGACTGTCTGACAATTTTCTGCCTTCGAGGAGGAGTAATCGGTTTCAAAGGAAGGAAGTAGGAACTAAGCGTGAGATTAGAGGTATCTTTCCAAACTGACAAAGGCACTTCTTGGAATCAAGGATGCACGGTATTCATGTACTGCTTGAACTTCCTTGCCATCTTGAAAAAGTGCCAACATCTATGTCATTCCAAATACCTAATGAACAATTATCTGATCCGATCCATACATTTACCACCGCGAACACGCAGCGATAACTTGCTTGCAAGAGGAAGAGAGACGACGGAGGAGAGTCACTCGGGAAGTTTCTAATCATCGCTATAAATGAACAGATGAAAGATGGTCACCACCGTGTCCGCCGCCATCGTGTACTCGAAACGGGAAGAATTGCAGAATATGTTGAAATCGGTGTTTGTTTCTGGTCATCGCTATAAATAAACAGATGGAAGACCGTGATCACAGTATCCGCCGCCATGGTGTAGCTATGGCTAAATACTTGCATTAGTATACTTTATGTTATTAGTGTCATCCAAACTCAAGGTCCTACTTACTACGTGTGCGGGACGTGGCACATGAAGCCGACGAGGTGCACCACGTACATGATTGCACTGGTAGCTCTCGCGATATGGTGTTTGCTACTGTATGTAGGACAAGTTGATTAGTAAACCAGACTTAGTTAAGGGGATGAAAGGTAAGTACTTACGTCTGCTATTGCAAACGAGCGGCCCTCTAGGCCTTTTTTACGCTCTCAGTTGTGAGGAAGAGCCTGTGAATACGATCAGTACAAGTTACTTCTGTCATCCGATGTGCGTAGATACTTACATTGTGCGAGAAGGGCTTCGGCTTAAAGTCGCGAAGTCTTTCGGGGTGATCGCTTGGTGTGCTACGTATATCTATGTCAGTAAGGCCCTCCATCAACCTCGGAATGTCTCAGAGGGAGGACAAAAGCCCTTGAAGCGACCGAATAACGTCTGACAGAAGTTATGTGAGGCGTACCAGGAAAACTTGCAGGCAGGAAGAAGGCGAGATGTTTAAGCGCAGACACATGACAGAAATGTTTTGGAAGTGTAGCTTTCAGGAGCTAGCAAAGGCTTGGGATAAGGTGTACTGTCAACCTTATTGACTCAGCGAGGGCGCTGGGCAATGATGGCAGTCATACGGAAGCAATGATGCCGTATTGATGCGGGATCGGGCGACGAGTCGCGAGCAAGAGACACTCGGAGGTTGTGATGCCGTAGGTGGGCGGGGAGAATCGCTTTGCTCATTGGAGAAGACGGCAGGGTTTGGGGCGATGCGTTGATAGTGTTGGTCCATGTCGGAAGAGCAGAAGACGGGACATGGGGTGAATGAACTGAAATTGAAGACGTGCAGGGGGCGCGCATGGGTAGAAGTGATGCTGAGGAAGAAAAAGGAAAAGGTCAAACATGGGCGGGGGGTGGGTATTTATGCAGGTGCCAGATCCTGAACAGCCTCCACTCAAAATCTCGACTCCGAGCAGTAGCTGCCAACCTGAACGGAAGCGTGTTGTCTTCTTGCTCTCGTCAACGCGATGTTCCAATTGGAGGTCCCCTGTTGGCAGTCACAAGCTGAAGTCTGCAGAAAAGGGAAGTTGCGCCCTTCCCGGCGACCTGTTTGGTGGTACTTCTTCATGTACCTCTCTATTGACCACTTCAGCAGTACCAACCCAGACAGAAAGTCAGTGTCTGGTTTCCTTACTACTTTCGAAGCAAGCCCGGCAGCAAATGAGGGTGGTGGACTTCCATCCGAGTTCACTGACTTTGCAATTTTTCGTCTTTTCGGCGATAGAGTATCGACCACTACCATTTGGCAGTATGAAGGCGCCCGGAGTCCGGAAACCTTCCCGTCTCTTCTTCGCGAAATGCTCACACATGTACTTCTCAGCACCTGCTTATTTCCTTCCCCAGCTCCCCTACTAAAAATGCTATTTCCTTCCATGAAGTTCCCTTCCCCTACCTTCCTCCCTCCTTCCTTCCTTCCTAGCTTTCTACCCCCTTCCTACCCTTCCCTACCAATACCGGATTCGATACATTCCATTGGGATCGCCTAACGACAGTTGATGCAGATACGTTTCGCCCTTGGCAGCTCAGGACAGGCCCTCGTCGTCATTCCGATCCAAGTATCGCGGGGCCGATTGCCGATTGGAAACTTCATCGCCATTCCGATTGGCATACTGGGGGCGGCGAACACTTGATGGGAAATTCGGTATTGCAGGGCGCTTAGGGACCGCTTGCCGCGAGCCTCGAGATCATCCTCTACCGGTACCTCCTTCTCTCGTCAACAGCTTACGACTTGGAGAACACATGGTATGAACCCCCGAGGAGATGAAGACAGTATCTGAGGAAGGAGATGAGAGACCCTAACATCCACAGTTACGTTGGTGCGCATCACGCTTGTCCGAGTAGAAGGGATAGAACAGATGAGGGAATGGAGGAGGGGTTGGGCGCGCTGGTTAGAAAGAGCACAAGTTGATTCCTGCTGCTTTCTCCGTTGACTTCCGTCTTGTTCGTCAATTTGGTGGTGAACTTGCTGTCGAGGAGGAAAAAGGGAGGCAAGTACACGTACTACAGACCTCAAAGCAAGGCATCAGAACTGAAGTGTCAGAACCTAGACGTAGCGACTCCACAGTGCATCCCCCCCCACAACGTATCGCGTTCCACATCGCGTTTCCCCCCCATCAACAACAACACCTTCCTTCTTAGATCAACCACCATTTTATCAAATCAAGCCCGATCGCACTCAAAACTATCATGATGAGCTCGGAAAAGGATCGCTTAATCGATCAAGTACTTGAAGCCATTCACAACGGCCTATCCCAACGAACTGCAGCGAAGCAATACGGGGTCGCCCAGTCCACCCTGTCCCGCCGCCTGCGAGGCACCACATCCAAGCGCAACTCGAAAATATCCACCCAGAGGCTATCGCCAACCCAAGAAAGCTTCCTATGCGACTGGATATTGAATGAGGAGAAGGCTGGCCGTGCTCCCAACCGTCGTCAAGTATCAGGGTTTGCCTCATCCATCCTCAAACAAGGCCATGATACTGATCCTCTGGGAGCACGATGGATAGACCGATTCCTGAAGAGAAACCCCGCTATCAGGACTAAACTTTCGAGCCCTCTCGAGTCCGCCAGAGTCAGAGGATCTACCAAGGAGGCCTTCACGAAGTTCTTCGACCTTCTGGAAGCCCAGATTCGTGAAAAGGATATTATCCCAGCCAACATTGCCAATATGGACGAACATGGACTTCAAGAGTTGGAAAGCAAGGGAGGAAAGGTGCTTGGGACCGCCCTGACTAAAAAGGCATACCTAACAACGATTGATACAACTACCTGGGTATCTATAATCGAGTGCGGTACTGCAGAAGGTCGTCGTCTTACACCTGTTGTCATCTTTATAGGTGCCAGCCTGCAGGGCCAATGGTTTCCAGACGAAATGGACGACGAACTTAAGACTTGGAAGTACGACAGCTCCCTTACTGGTTGGAGTAATGCCCAGGTAGCCTTACGATGGCTGAGGGAGGTTTATCTACCAGAAACGAAGCCTAATGGCGATGCTTGGCGCCTTCTGATCCTCGATGAGCACTCCAGCCACCTGACTGACGATTTCCTTATGGAAGCCTTCCGTCATAGAGTCCAGCTCGCTTTTATACCTCCCTATACCTCGCATAAGACTCAGCCTCTCGATCGCTCTGTCTTTTCAGCTGTTAAGTCGTATTTTAGAGATGCAATGAAAGATTTTGCCTCCTTTCTAGCATCTGCACTAGTAAATAAACAACGGTTTCTTAAGTGTTATCAGGAAGCATCACGACAGGGAGTAAGCTCTAGAAACCTCAGATCAGGGTTCAGAAAGACAGGAATATGGCCAGTGAACAGATCTATCATCATCAACGACCCCGAGGCTATCCTTGACGACGATGCCAGGCCCGCCGTCCCCGACGAGCCTCCCAGAGCCAGAACACCACCCATATCAGACCTTTCTAACCGGAACGTTGTCTTCAAAACCCCCAGGAAGTCTAGAGATGTGCTCAATGCCATCCACAACAAGATATCTGTTCTTGATCGCGATGTTAGAACCGTTATTACCAAGACAGCAAAAGACGATCGATGATAACGCTATTGAAATCGCTGCTCTTCATCACAAGGTGCAGTATCTGGAGACAAAGCTGGCCTTCCAGAAGTTCAGAACTAAAAGGAAGGTTAAAGAAGAGGGTAATGATAAATTTGCACGTATAGAGGAGATCATTAAGGCCTAGAAAGTATCCCAGAAACCTTCCAAGCGCCAGAGGGTTACCCAGATACTAGATGGGATAACTGTTGTACCAGAAGTACAGCAAGCACTTGCACATTCACTGCATGTAATCGAAGAGCATCAAGATTAAGCTATCTACATTTGAAAGGGTAGATGTGACCAACGGCAGTCTGATCTGCCTAAGTGGGATAGCTGAAGGTAAAGACTATCAGTGCTGTTTGGTGAAGCCAAAAGGTTCACAACAAGTATGGTAGCGTTATACGTGTCTCAGTGATAATGATCAATTGACTACTGTCGAATTATCTAACAATCTGAGTTCTTCAGTCGTCCCTTTATACTTCTGACACCTTGTCTTCCATTTGCCTAGTTGGTGTCCGCTTACGATAGTGTTCTGCTCACGGTGAGCACTTCCTCTTTGTAAGCACCCTTCGGGTGTTCCCTGTCCCTGTTCCTGGTCCTACGTCACACTATCTTATCGTAAGTGGGGCTGTCACATCCCAACAACCTGGTTGGTCCGCGTTATTACTTAAGTTCGTAACAGTAGAAAACCCAGCAAAAGTGGCTAGTTTTCAATGTTGTTGGATCTATGGCCATGTTGTTACATGTGATGCGTTGTTTGAGGGGGGGGGATGCATTGTGGGGTCGCTACGTCTAGTCTAGTGTTAAAAAAAAAATGGAAAAAGATGGGGCCACCCGGGGATTGAACCCGGGACCTCTCGCAACGATGCTCAGGATTGAACCCTAAGCGAGAATCATACCACTAGACCAGCGGCCCATTGATTTGTGAAATCCCAAGGCCAGATTACGTCCCTATATACGCAAGTCCAGGGTTTGCTCAGACTCGTGTTTTGTGACATTGGAAGCCATCAATGGAGCTGTGCATACTACTGTAGAAGGGAATCTCAAAGTATCCAACGTTATTGCCGTCAAAAAGAATACCTGTCAGTGTCAGTCGTCATTGGCTGGACTCCTGCAGACACCAGACGGACGAGTGCACGTGCTCAGGCACTCAGGGTCCATTTGGGGGCAACAGAGGTTGGGTGCCTGCCAAGCCAGCCAAGACGAGATGGGACGGCGACCCCTGCTTGTGCCGGCGGTACCTGCTTTGCACAACACGCCACCAGCAAGCCACCGGATTGTCAAGGGTCGACATGTGCGACGGGATCTGCTGATTAGTCTAGCTACCCCTTTCCTAATTTTTATATTTTCTTTCATCCGCGTGGAGGCGCACGTTTCTGTTGTTTACATCCGCTGCATTGCATGGGACGGATCTGGCAAGATGGACGCAGCTTTGGAGATTCTCGACCCTCTTGTGCTAGACAGATTCTACGCATACCTATTGCCAGCTGTCACGACTCCCACGGCCGACGGCGGCGTGCTAAGCAATGGCTTCGGCAACAGCACGTCTGCATTCTCAAAATCACCATCGCAGACTTTGTACGAGTCGGCATGGCCACGGGACAACATCCTTCGACAATGCGCTTCCATCCTGTTGATCACCCAGGTTGGTGCTACGCTCCTGTACTGGGTGTTCAGCGCCTTCTCGTACTACTTCATTTTCGACCGCCGTCTTGAGTACCACCCGCGCTTCCTCAAGAACCAAATTCGCCAGGAGATCATCTCATCCATGACCGCCGTCCCATGGATCAACATCATGACCCTGCCGTTTTTCCTGGCGGAGGTGCGCGGTAAGAGCTTGCTCTACACCCGCGTGGATGAGTATGGCTGGGCATGGATGGCCATCTCAACGGTGCTCTTCATGATCTGGAATGATTTCATGATTTACTGGATTCATCGACTTGAGCACCACCCCAGTGTCTACAAGTACATTCACAAGCCACACCACAAGTGGATTGGTAAGCGCAGACCCTCTGCACGGTATCCCAGCATTGTCCAGCTAACACGACTTAGTGCCGACGCCGTGGGCAGCTCTGGCTTTCCACCCACTCGATGGATATGTTCAATCCCTCCCTTACCAGTGAGTTTCTTGCCCCCCCTCCCGGGGCTTCATTGTGGGCGACGTTTTAACCTGGTGATAGCGTGTTTGTCTTCTTCTGCCCGGTGCAAAAGTACTTGTACATGGTTCTCTTCATTCTGGTGCAGATTTGGACGATTTTCATCCACGATGGTGATATGATCTCGGGCCACTGGCTTGAAAAGTATATCAACAGCCCGGCCCACCACACACTGCATCACATGTACTTCACTGTCAACTATGGGCAGTACTTTACATGGGCCGACAACTACTTCCAGTCTCATCGAGCGCCTCGTCCCGATTTGGATCCACTTCATGACGCACTCAGAGTCATGAGAGAGAAGGGGCTGGTAGACGAAAAGGGAAACCCCATTCACCACAAGAATAAAAAGGACGATTAAATATGGTGCGACGGATGACGGAAGACGAGGAAGATCAGTAATGGATGAGGTTGTACATGCGAATAATGATGGAGAGTACTCCCGTGCGAGGGAACGCCTGCCGCCCTCCCTTACATCAAACATAACTGCTACTATTGGAGCTAACTAACTATAATGTTAAATATTATTACACAAAAGCCACTTGCCTTAGCTTTACGTATGTATCAGCCCTGTCTTATCTTCTGTGCTTTGTTATGAATCAGATTGCTTTACTGGAGACCTTGCGTTTGTCGCTGAGGATCGGAAGAGGGCGAGGTCCACTAACAATTCTATGTTGAAGCTCCGTTCCATTCTGTTAGCGCATTCCGCTTACTAAGCCGCGGGCCGTCAACTGTTTGTAGCCAGAAGCTTGCAGGCGCAGGCACCTGCATAGTACGGCAATACACAGCTGAGCTGAGGGCACCGACCGACTTCATCCATTCAACTAAATCAGCACCGTCGTATACAAACATTCAGACGCATCCAGGATCAATTTATGGAGCTCAAGTAACAAACAGCAGCATCCTGCAGATCTCCGGCCATGCCACGACAACTGCCGTGGAAAGTTGACCCAACCCAAAGAAAGTCCAACGGGAGAAGCGCTGCCGTGAGGAGTGGGACAGGTCAGTCGACATCTACCTCTGCTCCCGACCCAGAACCCAGCGCATCCTCACCTTCGGCTCGCGCCGCACAGCCATTCAACAAGGCGAAGCTGAATTCGAGCACGACGGTCGTAGATGGGCTTGATGTTGTACCTAGCAAAACAGCACGAGGTTCAGACACAAGACGTCGTCCACATCGATCCCGGTCCCCATCGACATCGCCGCCACCCCAGCCTTTGAGAGAGGAGTTTATGATCGAAGGTCCTCGCTACGATGACCGGTATCGCATGGTGGAGGATGAGTTTCTCGCAGTGGCCGGCGAGTTCACCCGGCATTTGCACGCCGCCGAATACCAGCGCCTCAAGAATCTTGCCAGCTCCAAAAATGCCGAGACGATTGATGACATCTCACGCCCTGTCACTGGCGCACCGACAGATGCCGTGAGACGAAGGCATGCTAGACTTGAGACGGCCGCCAAACAACAGAGAGGCTTGACCAAGATCTTGGGGAAACGGGCTGACCACGACTCGGACTCTGGAGACAAGCCGTGGACAGGCACCTCGCTGCAGGGCCTGATGGATAGCCCAAGGAAGAAGAAGGTCCCATTACATCGCTCATTGAGTTCCTTAAGCGCTTCGGCCTCTGGATTCCGAGCTGCAAGACGTTCGGGTCCGTCACTGGATCGGGCCGTACATGTGCAAGGGCGACCAGGCAATCGAAAGCCACTAGATGAAGACGAGAGCGACGACACCGAAAATGACGAATCGGCTTTGGATGGGCATACGACTTGGTCCCCAAAGCTCCATAGGGCTCGAGTTACCGATTTGTCGTCAGCCGCAACGCTGTCTGCCCGAACTACCACCCAAAGTAAACCGTCTCAGCCATCGGCGCACGCGCGGTCTACTATGGTTTCCCTTCCCATTGCTCTTTCTCGCCAACAAACAAGCGGGCTCACCAGGAATGACAGTTCCAGCGATCAGGATGAAGAGGAAGACGACGTTGATTTGTTTTCTCGAATCCGTTCCCGCAGGGCTGGCCAACGGCGAAGACCCGGCTCACCGGGTATGAAAACAGAGGTCAAGACGGAGGACAGCCAAAGTGCCACCTCACTGCACGAGATACCATTCCTCTGAAACTACACCACAATTCTCTGGATAGATCTGACTTCATCATATACATTAAAAGCCCGCTCAAGTACAGCGCAAAGAACAACCTCAAAGGGACAACGCTTCTCGGATATCGTCAAGACAAAGCCACTCTACTCCACTACTTCACCCAGCCCTTAGGCGTTGGCCTGGAACGGAGTCTCATACGGTCTCTCAGCCTGGGGGGTGATTCTGGCCAAATGCCTCCTCTGGCCGTCCTTCCAGTCCACCAACGCGCTATGTTGAGTCACGCGGTTATCCCAAACCACGACGGTGCCAGGCTCCCTGGGCGTTGCCAGTTAGTACTAATCACCCAAAGCAAAGAAAAGGGGTGCACTAACCACTTGACGCGAGCTTGGAAGTCGGCACCATAGGCAAGATGGTCGTATAGGAACTTCAGAAGAGTATCAGATTCCTCCTTCTTGAGACCAACAATCTCACGAGTGACTGCAGGAGCGTGACGTGCAGGTTAGCTTCTTTCTGGATCATGTTGGCGACCTCTGCTAGACGTTGAGGGCAGCCGGGAGCAGGGGGGCGACTTACATTGCGGGTTGACATAAATCGCCTTCTCGCCCGTGGCGGGGTGTGTTCTGATTATGGGATGCTCGTTCACAACAGGCTCACGTCTCTTGATGCCGCCTCTGGCAGCCGCCGAGTTGACCTGCTCAATACCAGAGTGGGTGGCCTTGAGGCCGTGCAGACGCTCTTGGAACAAGGGGCTGAGGCGGTTGTAGGCCTCCACGGCATCGACGAAGAGGGTGTCACCACCGGTCTCGGGCTTCTCGAGGATGTACAAGAACGTGATTCCAGGGGGTTGCTGCTCGTACGAGACGTCACTATGCCAAGCTACGCTGCTTGTCCCTACCGTAGTTGGCTTCAGTTAGCACCTTGTTACCATTCGATGGTCGAGGTCATAACTTACGGTTGGCGAAGAAGAGGTCGACGCTGTTGTCACCGGCGCTACGATGGACCAGGTGGATCTCGGGGAAGCCTTCGGGAGAGCCTGAGGTGGGATGAATGTGATGACTGTTTCCCAATATCAGTCAGGTTACTTTCTCGGGCCGAAGCATGATTAGGAGATATGCAGCACGTACCGACCAAAGTATTCGCCAAACTTGAGGGCCTCCTCGATGGGCAGATCCGCGAAATCCTGTTGTCTGAAGGCGACAACCTTTCGTTCTGCGACGAACCGAGCAAGCTCGTCCTTGCCGGCGTTGGTCAAGGCGCTGAGCTGGATGCCCCTTACCTCAGTGCCAATGGTGGGAGTGAGGTGATTTACAGCCGTGCCCTCTGGGAGGAGGTTCTTGTAGGAGGTGTCGGCATCCTTGCCGTGCTCGTAGTGCTCGAAAGGCTCCAGGGCGGGATACTTTTGCTCTGGGTTCCAGGTAGGGAGGTAATGGGGATACTGCACAGGATGATCAAGTCAGAAACTGGCTCACGTATGTCCATGTATGCCGTCCGCAGGGCTTGATAATTCGTACCTTGGCGGCCTGGAAGCCTTCCTTGCCAGCCAACTCGGCCTCTTTGTCGAAGGCGACAGGGGCGAGTTCCTTGTAGACGCCTCTGTGGTGCGCAGACTGGAGCTTCACGGGGTTCACCTCGGGAACCGGAACGGTGATGGTCTCGACAGCGGAAGGGGCCATATTGTGGAGGTTTGACTTTGTCTGATGTTGTTGGTTGGCGTAGTGTGCAGTGAGTAGGTTCCTTATGCCACTCGGGACGGGTGCCGATTCCCTTTTATACAGCTCGTCATGGCCTTAGCTAAAGTCCATATTTTCGAGCTGTTGACTGAAAGAACGTCGCTTCAGCGTTTGCGGGGTTGATTGGGGATGTCCATGATGAAGTGCATGGATGATATTGCGTGAGGAAGCTATGTCCCAATCAAGGGTGTTGCCGATTATGAGCAATGCATACACGGCTTCTGTTGTGGCCCGTTGCTTTCAACTCTATGCGAACCGGTGCCGATCCGGTGCCTTGTTGAAGGATATGGGCGGCTACTGAGTGGTGGTAGGGTGTGAGGGGAGCGCGTAATGTGTAGGCCCTAAATTGTAGAAGCCAGCCCGATGAGAAAGTGCGCTTGCAGGCCGTTCAACCTTCATACCGAATCGACATGACATGCGTCGTCAATCAGAGCCTCCCGGGAGCAGATGTCGCGTGGTGTAGCGTGCGTATTATTGGGCATTGGTGTGAAGGTGGTGATGTGAGACGCGGAGTGAATCACGCCATCGTTCTAGTGGTCACGGAGTAGGGAGCACGTCATGGCCTTGAACGATAGACAGCACGTGAAATGAGGCAACATATACTTGTCGAGAATCGAGTTAGCCGTCGAAGCTGACGATTAGTAATAACTAGACGATGAGAAATAGTTGGTGAACAACGACTTCTTGCCGTCAATAACGGTTTATGTGGGACAACTAACCGCCAAACATCATCCGTTGACCTACATGGCATCACAGAGGAAATTGGTTGAAGCAAATTTCAAATCCATTTTGAGACCTTCCTACTTCTCCTCAACTTGTTACTTGAAATTATCAAATGACCGCAAAGCCAGCTGCTTTTTTTATCGTGACTGGTGTCATAAAATCATCTCGTGGCATCTCCTCCAATTACTGTGAAGTTGGGCTTGGTGGAAAGGTTGGTCTTGGCGGAGGGACCGTATAATGGGATACATATGATGAATGGAGAGGCGTCTAGTTCGGCCGCCTACCATGTTTAATCTGTGATCAATAAACAGGAGCGTGTTTTGACATTCGATTGCGTTTTCTGGCGGCTATCTCGTCCTCACTTGATTTTACGTGATGTTAGCTTGCTGTCGCGTCATTTAGCGTTACTGAAAAGGGCATGCTGGGAAAAAAACAAAAAAAACTCAAAGGTTTGTTTCGAAAGCCTGACTTGCCTTCAACGCAAGGTGTGTATAATACTAGTCAAATACAACGAAAAAAATTAAAAAAATAATTCAGCTTGCGAGATTGACTTGCTGACCTTGACATTCGCCCACAACTGAAGACCGCTTGTTTTGCACCCAAGATTTCAGTCTGAATCCACCCCACTTTGAACCTTCCTGTTATGATAATAGGACCCCTCGGTTAGCTACACCCACATGCCGCCGAGCAGTTGAGCCGCTAACCAGGCAATTCATTGATGTGCTGAAGGTGATCCCCACCGTACGGTTTGTACGCGTGTCCCATAGCATAGCCCTGACCTTCCGAAGTTTCAGATATCAGCGGAGATGGCTGAAACGAGGCATGACTTGTGGTTGCTGGAGAGAAAGCCGAAGGTGACACCGTGTTTCCGTGTAATTCTGAGCGCAGAGACCATGGACGGTCAGCCTGAGGGTCGAGTTCACTGATCATTGGGGACGTATGGAGATCTTGCGAGTTTCCACCTGGTGAAATTGGCGACTTGGACTCCTTTCCTAGCACATCATCGGCCGTGTTCGAAGATTCGTCGGTGCCAGACGGGCTAGGCTCATGCTCTGCTCTTCGTCGGCGAACTATGAAGAAGATGGCAAGGCCCACCAGTAGCAAAATAGCCAGAGCGCCCACACCGACTCCTATGCCAACAATGGCTCCAGTGCTGAGAGTCGAAGAGTCATCAGTCGAAGTTGCTGTCGGTCCAGGTGGGACAGCATATGGGCTAGACGTGGAAGAAGCCGTGCCAGTTGTCAGGGTTGCCTTGGAGTATGCTGAATCTTGAGAGGAAGTGATTGTCTGGATCTTTGTGGTGCTGGGTTTGTGATATACCACCGATGGGTCGGATACGAGCCAGTTGAGGCTGCTCTCGTCTCGATCATAATTGAGCCAGCCGATATCGGGGATCTGGCCGGCAGTGAAGGTTGGAAAGACAGCAGGGACGTCGGCGTTGGTACAGACTTTGTTCTTATCGCATTGGGCTGGCTTTGTTGTGATGTATTCTATTATACCAGATCAATACAAGTACACATTTATTCATCTTTAACGGTTATTCCTACCTGGATAGTCGTTATTCTGGATACAGGGCTTCCATTCTTGTTCGGAGTCACAATAGATGAGGCCTAACCAGACGGCGGCATCATAAGACTTTTGGGGGCAGTTGGCATCTAGGTAATCTTTATCTGAACATCCACTGATATATGTCGCTTCCAGGTTGTTAATAGTTAGCATTTGGAGACCTCCTGTTGCATGTGTTAGACTCACTGCCAAACGTGTGATTGTAGCATGCCCCCAGTTCTATACACTTATCACCGGCCTGACAACAGCCCACGTGACCAATAGCGGCGTTTCCGCAGGGAATATAGTGATCAGGAAGCTGTTTGACGCCCGTCGCGGTCTTCCTGTAGCATGTGCCGTTGCTGATGTTTGGGTCAAAGCCATCGATGGGACCGCCGAGGTCGCGAGGAAGGAGACGACTCGGAAGGCGGGCCATCGCGATAGTCCTAGGAAGTAGGCTTTCTCTGACGCAGAGGCGACTCGGAGTAGGGCCGGGAAAAGCAGCAGTTGGAGACTTCCGTAGAGAGAGCAGAAGCACAGCTACAAAGCGAAGCCTGAGATTGGATCTGGGCGAGGTCGAAGAAAGTGGCGATGGTCGATGGAAGCGTCAATTTTGGCAAACGGCAGGTGCAATTCTGTCGAGTGTTCCAATATTACCGTGGCCCCATCCAGTAGGTAAGTATTGCAGTCTGAAACGGAAGGAGCGTAAGAGGCAGGAAGTGCGAGAAGTGAGGGAAGTGAGGAAGGTGCAGGGGACAAACGAACACACTGAACAGCCCGGCGAGGCCTGGTAGAAATGGAAAGGCGGCCAGACTGAACCAAAGGGAGCTCCTTCCCTGAGTACTTGCTTGGTAGTTTGATGAAGGCTGGTGACCATGCGGATTGCCGTCTCAGGTTCCATGTCGTCCAAACCTCAAAAGTTTCCACCTTGGCGGCCCTTGTTTGCCTCGCGGACCTCCCTCGCCGCCAGTCAATTTTCACCTTCAGGCACTTTTGGTCCGATGGGACGGCGCACACTGCCCCGAGTCTGTTGATTGGGACATTTGTTGAGGTTGATGCAGGATTCCGTTCTCTGTTCAGATATTGTTCCTCTACGTCGCCATCGTGGCCGCCACAAGACTGCGTCAGTCTGCCGTCGTCGTCCATTAAGACAGGCCGTTGTCACTTTGGGCAACTGTCACATCCCGCGTAGGTGACAGGAGAGAGCACCGGAGGATTGGCCAGACCAAAGACCGCCCGAGTTGCTGGCTTGTTCGGGGTACCGCAGTGTTCGTAAAAGCATGGGAACTGAGCCAGATGGCCTTTTCAAGCAGTCGACATCTCTTGGGAACCCGAAGCATTGTATGAAGGCCAATAATCATAGCATGGATGGTCCAGAGGGACGACCGCCTCCAGATAAGAAACGGAACTGAATCTTATACATCCTCCTCCTGTCTAGTGGCTACCTTAGGCTGCAGATTGCTGGAACATGGATCGGGAGACGACACATCTCGGGTACTCCATCCTTTTGCTATCCGTCATCCCGGAGTTACCGCCTGGTACCCGAGCCCGACCATGCCGAGACAGCAGCAATCTCAGAACCTTACAGGGCAGCCCAAGGTAATGTGCTCAACCCACACGGGATGAAAAAGAGGGACGAAAAGTTCAAAGTGCCATTAGAAGCGTTGCCCCGTCAGAGCTGTCCACCTCGCCGCCTTGGAAACTCACTCACCTCTGCGACTTGATCTGGACCACTGCCCGGTCCTCATGTTTACTTTGCCGCTAGTCATCTCAACCCAAACCATCACCATATCTCCTCTCCTGACCAGCAGCGAAACAACCTGAACCATGGCGGACTCGGCAGATTTGGTCGCAACCCCTCGCGTCGAGAACCCGATCGATGAGCACACAGTCGCAAAAAATCCCGACGTCGAACAACAGAAGGAGGAAGGCGAATCCAAGAGCCAGAGCCGGAGCCGGAGCCAGATCCTTGATATCCAGGAGGAACCCCTCGCGTTCGAGGACGCACCCGATGGTGGCGTCAAGGCCTGGCTTGTCGCAGCTGGTGGTTCTGCCATTTTCTTTTGCTGTCTAGGATTTGCCAACTCGTTTGGAACCTTTGAACAGTACTACCTCACCCATCAGCTCAAGAAGCGCTCACCCGACGCCATTGCCTGGATCGGCTCTCTGTCCGTCTACATGCAATTTGCCTCGGGCATGTTCGGAGGACCGCTTTTCGACCGATTTGGTGCTGCCGTAAAATACCCCATCCTAACAAACTTCGTCTCCGTCTTTGCATAGATTCTGACAAGAACAAATGCCTATCATTAGGTTATCCGCCCCGCCGCCATCCTTCACCTGTTGTGCGTCATGCTGCTGAGTCTTTGCGACAAGTACTGGCAAGTCATGCTCGTCCAAGGGGTGCTGATGGGCATCGCCATGGGCTGCCTGCAGATTCCCGCAATCGCAGCAGTATCCCAGCACTTTGATAAGAAACGAGCGGCCGCACTGGGAGTGGTGGTTTCCGGATCGTCTGTTGGCGGTATCGTCATCCCCATTGCTTTGTCCCGCATGCTCAACAGCTCCAATCTCGGATTCGGATGGTCCGTCCGCATCACGGGCTTCCTCATGATGCCTTTCATGCTCTTCTCTTGCATCGTCGTCAAGGCCCGTCTGCCCTCGAGAGCCACTAACTTCTGGATCCCGGCCGCTTACCAGGACGCCAAGTTTCTCCTGCTAATCGCATCTCTGTTCTTCGTCTTCATCGGCATGTTCACTCCGCTCTTCTTCATACCCACATATGCCATCGCTCGAGACATGAATGCTACATTGGCCGGATATCTGCTCGCTATCCTTAACGCCGCCTCGACGTTTGGCCGTATCATACCCGGTATTTTGGCCGACAAGTACGGAAGACTCAACCTTTATGCCCTCGGAGCCATCTCCACGGGGGTCATTATCTTCTGCATGAACTCGGCCGTGAGCAACACAGCGCTTATTGTCTATTCGGTCGCGTTCGGTTTCGGATCTGGCACCATCATCTCCGGCGCATCGGCCGCCTTCTCCGTGTGCCCCAAGAGTCAGCAAGACATAGGAACATATATGGGAATGGGCTTGGCCATTAGTGCGCTTGGAGGCTTGATTGGCCCGCCCATGAACGGTGCTTTTATCAGCAAATTTGGAGGCTTCTTCGAAGTATCTATGCTTAGTGGTGCCGTTTGTTTGCTGGGGGGTTTTGTTGCGCTTGCCACCAAGTTGGCAACTCCGGAAGGCTTTCCGGGAAAGGTCTGAGTTGTTGTCGCGGGACACGGCTGTGAGCGCAGTATGGGTGCTTATGTACTGGCGTTGGAATCTGTAGTCGAGTCAGATACTATCTAATGTAAACATCCACATATCTTGCTTCACTCAGCGGATTGATTACCTGATATTGTCAGGACAAACACGGGTTCTGGTGTGTACTGTAGCTCGACATGGCCATGCAGGACGACGTAGTGGCGTGTTTCATAGGGCTACACAAGATGTTGGTCTGTACACCCGTGAGGTGGCTGGCTTGGCCAACACGAGGCGGATCATAAAAGTATGGGCGACTATGGGTAGAAGTCAAGCTGAAGCAGGGGCTTAACTTAACACCTGTGTTTGCCAGATGTATGTATATAGCAGCATGGCCCAGTTTTCAGCGTCAGAACCTAAATATGGCAACCACCTTCTGGAAGCAGCCGCGTTGAAGTCCCCATGTTCGAGTTCAGATCCATCAGTTGGTGAAGGTGTGAACGTCGGTGTCGAGTGGTGTCAGCTCGGAGGTGAGTTAGCCCGCCTTATGGTCAGCCAGCATCTTGGCGCTCTTGGCAAGCTTCCCGTCAATGCAGCATTTCCCCTGGCCCAGGTCCAGCCGTGTCTACTTAGATATTTTGAGCACGGTGATTGTCACCTACAAGACTTATTTTATACACCGAGCCGACATCGATTGGTTCTTTGACTTGAGCCACAATATGGGGTACATAAGACGTTGATCTTGGGGTAACATGTGCCTCATTGAGGCGTGTGGATGGACTGAGTTGAGAGCTGGAATGGTGTTTTTGTTGGCCAGCAACCCCCTCCGCTGGATATTAAGGATCTCCACGTTCGGTAAGGGCAGGATATGCTCCAGATAACTGGCTCCAATCGGTCAAAATGCCTGGATCAAGGTAATGGCAGAATTTGAACGATGATCAACTTTGAACTGACTGGGCTCAGACGCTCTCGATGCCAAAGAAAGCTGCTATTTTTGCCGCACCAACACGCTAAAGCGGTGGAGAGGAATTCGGTGGCATACTAGGTTCCGGTCAGATGATCAATAGACTCACAAGTCTATATAAACCCCCAAGACCCCATCGCCATCTCGACTCCAAAATCACACCATCATTATCTTCTCATCATCACCATCAACAGACAACCATAGCCCTGATTTCATTCTTAGTCCCAAAATGAAGACTACCTTCTTCCTCGTCCTCACAACCCTCGCCTCCGGCATCCTGGCCTCCCCCGCCGGTGTCTCCGAAAACCCGGGCTCGTTCCCCAAGCTCGTCGAGCGCAAGGCGTGCTACCACTCGAGCGACTGCAGCTGGTTCTACGCGGCCAAGTGCGAGCAGTACTGCCGTCAATGGGGTCAGAACGTCGGGGTCGACCGCATGGAGAAGTGCAACCTGCTTAACCAGAAGAGGTGCTGCTGCACTGCTTGAGTTGGTTTTTGATCCGCATTTGGAGAGGTACGTATGTCTGCCACCAGTGTGTGTGAGGTGTTGAGATCATGCGTGTGAGAGGATGGAGACTGATGTTCTTTCGGTGTGAGACAGATGGTCTTGGCGGAGATGGCGGATGAGTTGCGGTTGGGCATGATAATGGATGGAACTGAAAGGTGTACCGGACACTAAGAAGGAAAGGGGAGTTGAGACATGACTGGGTTGGGTTCAAGGAAAAACAAGAATGATGCTCAGATGTGTCTTGGAAGAGGGGGAAATAGTGGCAGCATGCCCCTTTGATCGGATCTTGGCCACTCCCAGTCGACTCTTTCCTCCTTAATAATGTCCACAACTTGAAGCAATTAGGCAATGCTTGAATATAAGCCTGATGCTCCTACCTCCCTGACCCATAGCTCCCATGGTCGGCTGACTGTGCCGGATAACGTTTCTGCTGCGTTCCAAGCTTCAGATTGATTGAGGTACCGAATGGCTGGTGACGGCGAGAAGTTATTTGTTGCGGCCGATGCTGCACTCAGGGATAACGTAGCTGATTGTATAGCGGCATTTTTCATGGTGTATATGGCTCGAAACACAGCATCCTCGATGGACGAGGATATGGTAGTAAACCCATGGCCACGCATCAAAGTCACAACGTTTCCACCATCGAACGACTTGGCAAGACTCCTCCCTAGATGTTCATGACGTACAAGCATATCAGGATCATCGCTGCGCAGGAAATGGTCGGCGATGTCCCAGACAGGCGGGCCATCGGCACCGAGGAAGGCAGCCATGTGGTAGCAGGGACGGAGAGGAACACCTGAAATGGTGAAGGGGATGACAGCTTCCGCATGGGCATGGACGACGGCAGTGACATCGTTGTGCCGCTTGTAGATCTCGGAGTGAATGCGTCGCTCAACATAGCCTTCCGGAGCGCCCTCCTCGATAGGCTCAGCGGTTTCGACCCAGTATTGAATCAGATGGTCTTGCGAGGAGACGGCGGCCGGGGGCATGTTCTTGGCCATAACAAAGATCTGTGGACGGAGTGGATGACGGAAGGACAGGTGGCCATAGGCGTCGACAACGCCATGGTAATGGAGAATATGACATCCGTGGATGAACTTTCGGATGTTACTCGCAACAATGGCAGCAGCCTCGGTTGTCATTGCTGGTGTGGGCATTGTCGTACCAGTCGGATCACTGGTGCTGAAGATGGACGGGCGTGGTCATCCTACAGAACACTCAGTTCAAAGGGGACATACGGGATATAAGGCCGGTCAAGCTCCCTTCGAGAATTAGAGTCAGGCCGGAGGAAAGGGTATAACCGTAACACAGGTAAGTGGCTCTTCGTTTCGGGATACTGGCCAGTCGCTGGTTGGGGTACAGGGCGTCGTGTGAACAGCCTTTTTGGACGATGTATGCCAATCACATGTTCGAGTGGAGAGGGAATTGACTATGCAAGAGCTATGTTTGTGTTGTAATTCCAATGAGTGTGATGTGAGCTATGTGCCCAATCGATACACAAAGTGCTGATGCAGTTTTGAGAATGAGAAATCAGGGAAAGGGAAAATGGAAGGAATGAGGTCAGATTTTCCTGTATTCTGAGCATGGATGCCATACAGAACCCTAACCCGGATCCGTCCACCTGCCGGCTGAACCAGCGACGTCAATTGCGGGGTTGAGGTTTGGCGATCAGGAACCGAGCGAACCCACATAGAATCCCGTCCACACCACACCGTTACAGGCGGTAACTAACCCCACTAGAAATTCACTGCTTCCACCCACCCACCAGCAGCTTGTGGTTTCATTGGATGCTCCTTCATTGTATCTTCACCTTTGAATCATCAACTTCAACTTTGAAAAGTCGGGAATTGTGGAACGTGAAATATCTCGACTTCAGAAACGTTAACCAAGATCAAGAAGCATCACTCGATTTGACATTGATATCCGCATCGTTAGTCACGAGCTACATCCAGACGAGCTGATCTTGACCGACATTGTTCAAGTTTTGCTTACCCGGCTTGTCTGTGCAGTGTAACTGCACCAGAGCATCTCGACGACAGACTGAGAGACGGGAACGGGACACTCCGAAGGCTAAGCGAGGGCTTTAAGTCATCAAGATGGCTCGCCGAAGCACACGAGGCATAAAAAAGAGTTACGTCGAGGCTCCTATCGTTTTCGACGATGAGGACGAACCCATCCCCGTCACATCTAGGGACTCCGACGATGATGATTTCGCTGCCCCAGAGCTAGCTCAGGAGGAAGAGGAGGACAAGGATGAAGAAGCCGACATGGCCGATCCCACCAGTGAAGAGGACGAGGCCGAGGACGAAGACGATGAAGCTGACGGCGACGCCGACGGCAAAAAGAACGATCCGTCCTCCCAGCCAAGGAAACACCGTAATACTGGTGCTGGCATGATCCAGAGCCGCAAAGGCTTCCATGACATTCCTCATTATCCCCTCGAGACACGCATTGTAACCCGTGTCTACGCAGGTCCCCTGAGGCGATATGCGCGGTATAGCGCTCTGCGCGACTCCATGTACGGCCCAGAGTACAATCGAATCAAGATAATATGGGATTTAGAGATGCGATGGGCCGAATTTCCCGCTCTGCCACCCAGGTACTTGCCTCATGAGCCCCAGGGTATCTGTCCCAGTCCATGGCTCCCGCCCGCCTTCGAGCGCACACAGGAACAAAACGCTGCTCGATGGTACAGGAACTACTACGCCAAGAGTCCCGAGGTACAACAGTCCCATTTGCTTTCGAGCCATGATGGAGAGCATCTCATTCCTCAATCTGGAGGCGACCTTGTTACCTTCATTGGGCCCTGGGATCGCCAGGGAGAGTTTCGGTTTACCCAAGGCCAAAGTTTACCGATAACGGCTTCTGGTCTTCCAACGAGCACATCCAAAGACCGAGACGAAAAGGCCTCGACCGGCTGGATGCTTGACATTGGAAGCATCCCGCTTGCCATGGGCTGGGTCCCATCCCTTGTCAACACCAAACAAGTTCTCGCCATAGCAAGCATACCCTTCACGGATCAAGAACCGCGGCGAAAAGAAGACGGTGCAGATAAGCACGAAGCTCCCGATGCTATGACTGAAGGCTGTGTCCAGCTTTGGGAGTTCACCCCCAAAGAGGCAGGCAAAACGTTGGCTCGACCTTCCACCACCCCAGCGCGGCTGATCAGGACATTATGCTTTGACTGGGGCCGGCCAAAGAGACTGCAGTGGTGTCCCGTGCCTTACGAGCTAGTCGGTAGTTATGGCTTAGTAGCTATACTAACAGGAGATGGAAAGGCGCGAATCGTCGATGTCAAGTTGGTTGAAGAAGGGAGCGCCCCCATTTACGGTAAGCCGGACCCAGTCAGATCTTTTCCCACACCTTCTTCACAGGACTTGCTGGCTGATATAACACTGATTCAGAGTGGGTACAATCTCCCGTCGTCACCCTCGGCATCGACGATGATTACAACAACAAGGTGACCTGTCTAAGCTGGGTAAACATCAACCGCATCGCCCTCGGTCACTCGGACGGATCTGTCACACTATGGTCCATTTTCCCCCGGAAGATGCTGCAAAGAGTCGGAGTACATACCACGTATGTGATCGATATCTGTTCGGCTTACCCGTCGAATCCCTATCTGGTCGCCTCGATTCCAGTCGGCGGATGCGCAACCTTGACCGACCTGTCGCAGCCAAGCTCCGAACTCACCTACTTCCCTGTGCCCGCCATCAGCTTTCAGCCTAACATGCTTTGCTGGAACGAGTCCATGCAGGGGTTCATGGCTCTCTACCCGTCTTCCACGCCCAACACGACCATTGCGTTCCTTCACCTCCGCTTCTTCTGCCAGGCGCGTAGTATCTGCACGGGTCCGAACACCATCACTTGCATTTCTGCCGGAACGACGCATCCGTTTGTGTTGGCTGGCTGCGCGGACGGCTCATTGTTCTCTTGCAACGCTCTGCAGAAGCTTTTTAAGCAGAAGGGGGAGCCTTTGCAGAAGATCAAAGTCATGGAGCACGAATACAGGCCCATTAGACGTCCCGAACTTCAAGGAACAGACAGTGGTCGTCCCGTGAGAGGCGCGGTCCGGATCTTGCAAGGTTTCCTGCCGGAGCCAAATGACGATCCTAGGACGGAGAAACGCAAGGAGCTTGACAGGAAGAAGAAGCTGGAAAGAATGAAGACGGCGTCCGGAAAGAAGAAGGGCCGACCAAGGAAGAATGGAGGAACCGTAGAGGATATCAACCGAGAGGCCGAGCTCGACGACAAGCTTGCATCGCGCGTGGTTACGCATGAGCCGCTGACCAGGTTGACGACGATTGTATGGAACCCGAACATGCAATTCAGCTGCTGGGCGGCGTGTGCAATGGCTTCGGGTATTATCAAGGTGATGGATCTTGGAGTGGAGTAAATTTAAGGATCTGTTGACTTTTGCTAGCCACGGAGCGAGCAATACCTGGAACACAGAAGCGAGATGGTTATTCACGCCATCAAAATAGGGTATGCACTTGGACTGGGAGAGTACACGTCAAGCTCGCAAGTTAAGCGCTAATCACGACAAAGCGCGAATTATACCAAGAATAAAAGGTCACTGCTTGTTACAATCCTCGGTTCACATCACTTGCCCTTGGCAGCGTCAGTTTCGGAAAGATGATTAAGTCTATCACATCTGTCTATCGATCTATCTTTACACGGTCCATGTTTTCTAGTGTGTATTGAACATGCGATACTCGCGCTGGGTCTCAGCAAGTGCCTCCCATGACGGCATGATGGTAGTCGAAAGCCTTGGCCATGCCATACAAATGGGTGGCTGCGGCCAGAACCACAAAGACGTGGAAGATCTGATGGGAGCTGCCCCAGATGTCAAAACGACCGGGATACCGGCATTCTGGGAACCGGACCTAGCGTTCGCTCTAGTTAGAAGCCGGAATTGACCATGACAAGTTATAGAAGGCGAAGACTTACAGCATATAGGAAGGCACCAAAGATGTACATGGCTCCCTGAAGCATGACCCATCTGAGGCCCATGCGGTCATCCAATTGACTGAAAGAGTCAAAGGTCAAGGCGTGGAGGATGGGAACGACTCCGGATGCGCCGAGACCGACGAACATGATGGCGCGGTAAGGGCGCCAGGCGGGAGTACGGAAGTGCTCAAACCAGGAGACGGTGATGCACCCAAGACCCAGGAGACAGATCTGCGTTTCTGTTAGTTATACTGGCTTGACAATTGTCTCATCATGTTCAAGACTCACCATGGTCAGGTAAAAGGTCAACAAGTCAGAATAGCAAAAGAAGCCATAGTACATGGTTGGCACATAGCTTCCGACAATGAGAAAGACGATTCCGGTATAATCCAGCTTGTTTCCCCACTTGGCCACCTCGGGACTGTGGTTGCTCAGGGTATGATAAGTCGCACTCATACCCAGGCAGCAGAAAGCGCCCAAGAAGAAACAGGCAAAGACGAGCACGTCCGACTCGGAGGCCGACTCATATCTTGGGGCAATGACATTGTAGAGGAAGAAGCCGCCAAAGGTGAACAGGATGGCGCCCAGGAGATGGGTCCAGATGTTGACGAACTCATTGTGCAGGTAGAAGATGGACCAGAAGGATTTCTGAAAGCTGTTGGAGGTGCTGCGGTAGCCTGAGTGGATGAAGTGATTGTCGCGGCGCCAGTGGGGGAGTTCATCCCATAGCATCAGCAGGGCGTCCTCGATCCGGTGTTCGACATCCTTGGCCGTTTCCAACAGGGAGTCGGCGGCGGAAGCAAAGACTTCGGAGGCGGAACCGGTCGAGGCGGTTGAGGGCCGGCGGCGTTCCCGGAGTGAGGCGTCGGGCTGCCGGGGGTCAGATCTCGAGTCTCCGGCCGTCATCTTTTTTTTTTTTTTTATTGCGGTTTCGCTTGGATGGTGTTTGGTGTTGCCGTGGCTTTGTTTCGTTTTCAAGTCAAAACAGTGGTTGTGAAGTGTCAAGATGCAGATGAGAATCAATTTGCTAGCAGAGCTATACTTTGTTGACAATGTTTTACGCACAATGTCAAAAGGCAGTTTCCAACTTTCTGTTGAGCTGGCCTGGGTGGGCTGTCATGTTTCCATGATCCTCAACTGTTTCTGATCCGGACGGAGGCAACGGGAAAGCTTCAGGCCCAGTGTCCCCACTGGCCCGCCGAACCGCGGTGTTGTTCCAGAGGAAGCTTGCAGTAACCGCTACAAGAAAAGAGGTACACATGGCGACTTACGTCACATGACAAGGTTAAAGAGGTACAAGCTCAACTGTAGCATGACTGTGTTCCATTGCGTCGTTTTGGATCGCCTGTCTTGAAGGCATAAGGCCTTGTTGGGAAGACGTAGCGTTGTTTATGTCCATCGTAACACTTTTGATGCTCTCATTTCGTGTTGGTCGCTTTGTCGAGACTTTTTGTTGGGTCGGAGTCGGAGCGCGCATCCTTTCACAAGTGAGAAGAGATGATGATGATGATGATGAATTTTTCAACTACGTTCTACCAATACCAGATAATAAGTCGTGCCTGCGACGACGGCGTGGCATAGGTACATAAGACGGGAAAAAGCATCGGTTGGCCAAGTCGGACCTTGGCGTAGCCCCTT
>MU859322.1:0-37767 GCA_033297205.1 Pseudoneurospora amorphoporcata
TGTTGTTGTTGTTGTTGTTGTTGTTGTTGTTGTTGTTGTTGTTGTTGTTGTTGTTGTTGTTGTTGTTGTTGTTGTTGTTGTTGTTGTTGTTGTTCTTTCTGCTTTTGTTCCTTCCAAGCAATGCTATAACCGGAAGCGGAACAGGCGTGTTACTCTGTGGAATGGATGAGCTGATCCGCTTGAGTGTAGCTTTTGGTAGAATCGGTTTGGGTTGCGGAATGGAAGGAGGGGTCCAACTCTATAAATCGACATACTACTGTTGTTTATCGATATCTTTAGAGCTTTGTTGAAGTCTAGACTGCTGATAATCAGTGATGGAGGCCGCTTATTATTTTCCGAGTGGCTGGCCCAGAGATGAAGGGTCGGATAAGGGGGATGATGAAGAGCGACCGGAGGAAGAACGATCGCTGGTAAAGCAGGCAATATTGCTTTGGGGTGCAGTAGCCACCCCCCCCCCCCCCCAACTTCGGTCTTGGAACAGCCTCGTGCTTGGCGATAGTGGAGTATGGAATCCTGGTTCGGAGCCATGGAAGGAGGCTGCTAAAACGGCTCGCATGTATATAAGACTCCTATTGCCTCGGTGAACAAGAACAGGCGGGACGAGAAGGACAAGAAGATCTCACGGACAAGAAAAGACAACACAGACAAGACATCTTTTTTTCGTCAGAAACCTTTGAGCACAGTTTTTAGTCATCAAGCCAAATCGTCACGTTCATGAAAAACATTCGTCTTTGATCTTACGTCCTCGTACATACCCTCATTTTGTTCCCCTTTCTCTGGTCATAGGGAGGAACTTGTCGTTATGCCCGTATTCCTCGTCCTGCCTACTTAGTCCCATTCCAAAGTCTTCCTGTCGTCGAGCATTACACTTCGGCTACGCGCTCACGGCCTCCCAGTCTTGACTGCAGCTTTTCTGGGTGTGTTGTGTGTGTTGTGGTTGTTGTGTTCTGCTCCTCGTCAATATTGTTCAGTTGCTCATTAACAAAGTCCCCAACGCTTAAAAATATCCGGCCGACATCACTCAAAGTACTCTCAAAGGAGGGTTGGCCAATTAATCCTACCGGTTAAGTTACCGCCGAAGTAATAGCTATATTAACAGGAACAGCCTACTCAACTTCTCTCTTCTCATAGTATTTTTCGATCCCCCACTAACCTTAATCCTCCTAAATATAGCACTGGCTGTCATAGATTAGTTATTGTACTCGCTTAACGGCGCCAATGCAAGCGGTATATATTACTCTTCTACATTAATTACATATAACGGACAGCGTATCAAATAAGTGTCCAAAGTCCCTAAAGCAAAGAATACACACATCATTTAGATTTCCCCATCCTATTGTAAGGAGAGTTTGGAAGGCGTGGCTGTAACGGTAAATGGATTCCAGTTCGGAGGATAGAAACGCATCTTGCCAGCAATAAGGCTCGGGGCTGTTGAGCACAAAACGCATAACATCTAGAAGAGTGTGTCAAATATTACATTTTACCACCAAAATAACATATTTGTCAGTAGAAGTAATGGAAATAACCAACATATTATGTGAACACAAGTGATATTGACGTATTGAAAATGAGCGGTCTACGATTCGTTAGTGTGATAAGGGCTGTGATCAGGGCTTGGAACAGTAGTTCAAATTCAGCTAATAAACTTCTTTGGTCTCGAAGGCCTTGTTGATCTTCTCAACCTCCAGGGGAAGGTTGGGCTTCAAGGCCTTCTTATACCAAACAGAATCGGTACGTTCTTGAGGTACGCATCAAGCCTTGTCGCCTGAGGCCTCAAGGCATCTATCATACATGTGGAACTTCCTGAATGCCTTTATCCATTCTCTATCTTCCTTTTGGCGTTGTCTTTCACCCGTGCGCCTTGCTTCTTGTTTTGTTGGCTGTGGTTGCTTCTGGGAAGATTGGGATCGTCTCGAGATTGGGATCGTCTCGTGGTGGCACTTCCCGGGTTTGGCTCGCTAGCCGGTAGCGTCGGGAGGAGTTCGGGTAAGCAGTGCTGATGGCCGAACAGATTCTCTGTCTGAGCTGGCGTAGATACCTGAAGCATCTGCGCGAGGCTGTGGGATGTGCGGCTCCGTGAGCCTCACGTTGTAGGGTCAGGGTTGAGGTCGAATGTCCGTGTGACAGTTAGTGGTGCCCTCGCGCGAAGCTTCATTACCTTGATAGGCTGGGCAAGGATACCAACTTACACCGGCATGACAAGTACAGGCAGGCTCTTTGGATAATGAAAGAGTGAATAGCGCGCCTTCCTCGTTGGTAATGGTAAAGTGCTTGTTGAGGTAGCGACCAGAACCACCCATGTCTTCAATGCGTACAATCTGCAGGGTCACGCTCTCTGCCTCCTTGCAATGCTTCTCGTAGTCGGCGGGGCGGCGAAGCCGTAACAGCCAAGGAGACCGTCTTCTGTCGGATATATTGTCGTCCTTGTAGGCCAAGAGACGATGGTATAATTCGTGAGTATCACCAGTGGTGGCAAGGTCCCGCACTGCGCATTGCTCCTGCAGTATTTCCTTACTGAGTTCGCCCCAGGGCGCATCATTGGGTAGCAACCCTACGAGGGAGCGCACCATGGTCGCGCGTGTTTGAGGTTTCTCTTCGTCCCGTCGATAAACAACCGAAAGGGAATGGGAAGTATGCCTGGGTGAAAACGACTAGGCAAGAGGGCAGTACGAAAAGTAACCGTTTCTATTGAAAGGAAAAGTAGGCGGCAATGATCGTCGTGTCAAGAGGCAATCTGTTGAATACGGAGGACCTCAAGTTTACGCGACGACGCGTACTGCCGATAGCGGGATCATGAATTACCTTGAGCTCACCGGACTCGCCTCGAGCGCCCGATCCCGGAGCTTTTCCAGGCCAAGTTTGCAGTTCACTGGATAGAACTTCTGGGGAAGGAGCGGTCTCAAAGCTTGACGGGTTGACGCGGCTTCTTGCCCGATAGTGGCACTTGCCGCCTGACCTGGCAGCCGGCAAGGTCCCTCATGCTTGCTGCATCTTCCTGCCGCCACTCCTGCACCCACGTCATCCCAACCTGGCCCCATAAGCTCCTTGTACTTGCTACCTTACCGGGGCTCGCTGGCGTGAAAGGCAACATCCTGAGTTTGAAATGATATTCACTTCTGATTGAGGTCCTTGAGGAAGATACCGGTTCGAATCCGATGCGGGCCATTCTTCTTTTCATCATTGATAACCCGAGAGACCACAACGTAGGCAGGAATGAGTTTAGACAAGGTGTCAGCGACAAAAGATTCCCTTCATAACCGAGACTCTGTCGGAATTATCACCTTTTTTTTTTGTTTTTGGCCTTCGCCTTGCTAAGCTACTGCGTGCAGTCTTCTGTTCTCTCCAGATACAATGGGCTTATATCCGCCGTCATCACCTATGTCTCCCTCTCATAGTCTCGAACATAGTAACCGATATTCAGGCCTCCGTCATGGCCATACTCGTACAAGCCGAACCATATTCTCAACATCTTTCCCAAATTTCAAAACAGCGAACCATTTCCCCCTCCTTCTGAGGCCTTTTTGTACATGTGAGCTGACATTCTGCGCTCCATTCTCATTGACACATGGTTCCCTCTCATCCGCTCTAAACCTCAGTCCTCAGGCAAGAGCCCCCCAATTCCTCTTCGAGCCTCTCCCTCTTGCGCGTGAGTTTCTTGAGCCCTTTCTCCCATCTCTTCTGGATCCTCATACACTTCTTCTCGTGTTTCTCCTTGGGCAGCTTGAGTTCTAGCTTGTACTCTTTGTCAACATTCTTCATTCCGCGCTTCACATGCTTCCCGATGCGAGCCGATTCCTTTTCCAGACGACGGCACTTTTGTACCAACCTGGCTTCTTTCCTTCTGTGAATATCGTCGTCCATGTTGCTAACCGACAAAGCACCATCGACACCATTCGCAATGTCTCCAGGAAGAACAGGAGTAGCTGCTTTGGCAGTGATAGCTGCTGGGATAGCAGCGGAATTGTGAGAATCAACGGCATCAGCCGAGGGGACCGGTGTCTCACCAGCTTGTCTGACGATGCGAGCGCGAGCAGCGGAGGTGGTTGGGATTGGATACTGAACCGAAGTAACAGAAGACAAGGGCTTAGCTAAGGCCGGACTAAAGTCCTGGGAAACACCTCGTAGTGGATCTCCTACTCGCTCTTGCTCCTTTTGCTCCTTCAGCTCCAGCCGCATAGGCTCCTGGTTACTCATGGGCGGATCCGACGTACTCCTCTATAGGGGTACGGCAGGAAGGGAAATGGATGCCCTGAGTTGAGGAATAATGTCTTTGGACGCTGGAGAGGGTTTGTGAAGACTCGGATGGGTCAGAATCTCTTGCTGGTCGATAGCAGACTCACAGGAGGATTGAACATTGGATGACGAAGAGGGAAAAGATGAAGACGAGTGTGGAGGATTGAAAGTGCGGTGACTAAGTTTGGGGTCGTTGTTGGCTTGTGCGTCTCTCTGATCCTTTTTCTCGGAGGGGCTCGAGCTTACACCATGGTTGTCTTTGCCTTTGCACCCAATAGAGCGCTTAACAATGTTCGTTGTCGGTGTAGTGTCGTTGCTCCCAAATACACCACCACCACTACCAAAGTTGTTGCTCCCAAATACACCACGGCCACCAAAGCTGTTGCTTCCAAAGATGCTTCCGGTGGTCTCCTCCGGTTTCAAGACAGCGGCCGTACCACTGAGGGCCCCGAAATTGCTTGATCCAAAAGCAGTTGGACTAGCAACTCCCGAGCCACTGAGAGGTCCAGTAAATCTTCTGCCTGCCTGATAGTCTGCCAGTCTGAGTTCTTCTGGGGAGTACTTCTGGTAGGGTTGTTGGAATGTAATGTTTTGGAAAGAATCGAATGCCCCCGTTGGCAACTTTCCAAGAGTAGGGGTGAAAAGAACAGAGGCTGTGCCAGGCGGGGGAAGATGCGTGGGAGGTGCTGGGGCGACAGTGGTGGTAGGGGTGGCAGCTGTTATGGCATGTCCGGCAATCGTGGCAGCCGGTATCTGAGTCTGTTCACGGTACTTGTCGATGTTCCACTCAGAAATATCCTCACAAATCCAGCAACGGTCCTCTTGCTTCCGAGCTCTCACTTTCCTGACGGCCTCGCTACAATTCCGATGGATAGGTCTGCCACAGCAGGAGAACGTATGGTCGGTAACGGTTCGTCCCTTGAAGCATAAGCGACATCTACCTTTCCCAGGTGTAACGCTCAGGAGATGCACGGCATGGCTATAACGATAGATAATTTCGAGCTCGGAGGGCAGGAAGGCTGCTTGCCAAAAATGATGCCCGGGGCATTTAAGCACAAAGACGAGAACATCTGGAAATTTACCGTCAGTATCAGCATCGCGGTATTTGTAAACGTCGAGATACGGGGAAGAAACTGACAAATGATATGGTCACAATGATACTGCAAGATCAATAACGTTAGTGAAAGCCTTGAGTCCCAAGTCGTAGATCAACGTACCGTGAATCGCGACCGACAGGTGCAGGTCGGTATTTCCTTGAAGGCAACAACATAGGTCAATCCACTCTCGCTGGTAAGGGTAAAATCTTTCCTGAAAACCGTTCCGTCCGAGCTACTCATGTCCTTGACCTGTGTTATTTGGTAGGTAGCCCTGTCCAGGCGCGAACGTATCCCTTCAAATAGAGAGAGGCTTGGACTGCGGCGCCAGGGGATCTTTCTGATTTCGGTGACATGAGTCTTTTGATACTCTTGAAGAAGGCGTATCTTTTCCTCCCGGGTGGCTTTGTCCTCTTGGCTGAGAAGGTTGCGAACTATGCATTGGCTGTGCAATTCATTGTCTTCGAACACATCATGCTGCCAATCGGTGTCCTCGGGGAGCCTCTTCTCGAGAGGGTGCATGGCTGCTCTCAGTTGAACTGATAACCAGAAGTGCGGAAAGGAACGCAAATGTGGTAGGATGTGAACTCAGGACGGAGAAGAAATATGCATGAGGAGCGTGGCAACGCCGTGCACAAAATGGTGATGCCACGGCAGTCAAACTTGTGACCGAGTCACCGAGGTTGAGTTGTGGGAGGAGGAAAGAAAACAAATCTGCCGCGGGCCCGCGAGCTCTGGGTCGAGCAATTGTGTAGGGCAACTGGACTACCAACACTACCGAGGACCAAGCGCGGGGTATTGACTCAACTTACACTCACGCGGGAGCTCATCACGAAGGTCCCGTCCCGGAGATGATGCGTCATAGACGATTAGGTAGTACCTGTTCATCAAGGAGGGGTACCAGTTCTGAGCCACGCGCTGAAGTAGTCTCTTGCCTCTTGGGAAGGAGCGACTGCGAGCATGCATCTGGCAACAAGGGCCCCATCTTCATCACACCTTCCACCAGGAAACAAGGTGGGGGCAACTTTGAAATTAAACAATCTTCGGGGAGAGCTGGCAAAAGGGAAAGGGCTACCTGCGTTCTATCTGCCTCTTGTTCACTCCTTCCTGATCAGCGACACTCTCTACACAAACATCGATCATCCGTCATGATCAGCCCCTTCCACCGTGTCACAAATGACCTGATCGTCCTCAATAATATTTGCGTGAGGACTTCTTCCATGCTCCCCTTCTATACTCCTACACCTCCATATTTCTTTGTCGTTTCGTTCTCTTTTTGTAATCCACCAAACAAACATTACCATTACATATTACCACCACCCCTCTGTCTCCGCACATTGTCTGCCCTCACCAGCTTCACTCATCGCCGCTCGCCTCATTCCGCTTTGCCAAAGCCTTCGCCTTTTTCTCGAGGCGCTTGCTCTTCTTCGCAAGTCTCTTGAGCTCGCGGTCCGCATGCTCCCGGACATACGCCGACTTCCTGGCCAGGCTCTTGAGCTTCCTGGCAAGCTTTGTCGCCTTTCTCTTCTCCTTATTTGGGATGGCGCTTGCACTGACAGTAGTCGGAGCGTGAGCAGGGAAAGCGGCCGGGACAGCAGAACCAGGCTCGGGAATAGAGACCGGAGCAGCAGCGACCTCAATGTCTTGGGAAACTGCACTTGCATCCTGGGGAGTTGCGCTTGCAGCTGAAGCGACAGGTTCCTCGACTGGTGGAGCGGGATTAGGCTCAGGAGTTGCAGAAGCCTGAACCACAGGATCCTGGAGAGGAGCGACTGCAAAAGGAGGGGCTCGGGGGGCGCTGAAAGGAGGAGCACGGAGGGCATTGCGGACCGCGGACTGAGGTCTTCTGGCCTCGAAGCTATTCAGGACCTGTCGGATCTGTTGCTGCTGCTGTTGCTGAATTTGGAATAATGCATGTGCCGGAATGACTGGCACCGGAACTGGAGTGATGGTCTGGGCACGAGCGCTGGCCGTTTGGCTCCTCGCGAGTGTGCGAGCCGGGGTTCGTCCCTGACTGCGACGGGGTGAACGACTTGGAGCTTCGGCCGCCGCCGCAAGACTCTGTCGAGCCAGACCAATGTCCTTGGCAGCTCTGGATGGCTGTTGACGACGAATTGGCGAACTGGCAGGTTGTTGCTGCTGAGGACGCAGGGATGAAGAAGGGATCTGCTGACCAGCAGGAGGAGAGTGTCTCTCCTGCTTGATAAGAGCGGAGAATAAACTATCGCGTTGACTGATGGCCTGGCCAGGCGCATTGCTAGGCTGCTCTTCTGCGCCCGGCGCTTCCTCGCCGGGATCTTCGTCCGATGAATCTTCTTCGCTGGAGCTGTCGCCGTCCTCTTCAGGGTCTGCCTCCTCGCCAGTAACAGCATGTTTTGCCTTCTTGGCAGCAAGAGCACGTTCTGCCTCAACCATCACCTTCTCCTTACATCCTGTGGCAACCGTCCACCTCTCCCCACGTTCTGCGGCCATCGCCAACTCCTTGGCCCGTTCTTTCTCACTTAGTCCGCGGAGGTCGAGAATGCCCAAGTGACGCTTGTCCAGACAGACTGTGCACACATCGGAGTCTATCCTTCGCATCTTGTTGACAATCCGAACACACTCATTATGCAATGGGGCAGAGCAGCCACCACAACGGGTGTCGTTTGCTCCTCGCCTGAAGCATATGAGGCAAATTCCAAGTGCATGACGATACTGCTCCGGCCAAGCTACAGACTTGATGATATGCGAGCGCTTGTAGATCTCGTCCCATTCGCTTGACAAAAACGACCTCTGCCAACGGAGTGGCTCCGGAACGTTAAGAATGTAACGGAGCATGTCTGCAGAGATATGTTAATTGCTAACCGCTAAGGGGAGAAAGGGGATAACAAACAAATGATATGAACACAAACAGTCTTAGAGGCCTATAAGTGGGTTTGGTTAGCAGGAATTTCCTTAAGGTGGTGAGTACTGGAAGGAAAGGATGCTGAGAGCATGATTTTACCAAATAATCCTCGCAGACACAGACCGGACGGGTTTTGAAGACGACAGATATATCGTCAGGGCCTCCGTCCTTGTTGAGTAAAAAGCTGATTGTTCCGTCGCCCAGATTTTGAATTCTAGCAACCCGAAAAGTCTCGTCTCTAGTCCGAGCCCGGAGGGCCGCGTAGTTGGGCGAGAAATGGGGTATCCAGGGATTACGCCTCTGCTGCCCGGGGTGAGTTTCGCGGTAGTGTTCTAGACGCTGGACGAGTTCCTTCTGCGTTCCTATGCTGTACAGGCCCCGCTTAAGGCATTGCCCCTCCAAGACTTTGACATGGTACTTGGACCACGGGGCATCGTCGGGCAAGTACTTCTTCATAGATGCTGGCTGTGGCATTGCTGCTTCGTAGGGCCGGAGTGTTCCTTGGGAAGTATTGGTCCAATGGGTGTTTGAAAGGCTTCGTGGTCGAGCAAGAAATAGTTTTGGGGACGCAAAAGCTGGCAAAATTCTGGGTGACTTTGCGAGGCCAGACTCTGGGGTGTTGCTTGTTGATGTGGAAGTTGTGGAAGCAAAAGGAAAAATGCACGCCAGATTTTTGTGCGGGCGGGGACAAAACCCTCGGAAGACACTAGTAGGTAGGCACCCGGGCTGCCAGCTGTTACGACTCCCGGCTCGCCCATTGCCCCAGGCAACGGGGCTTCCAGAAGGTGCGGGAAGCATGCTGGCCACTCGGCGGCCATGAGTGAATGGTGAAGCCCACCCTTTCATCCTGACTACCCAAGAGCTGGTGAATGGTTGCTGGGAAGGTGAACGGGACCAGGCCGGAGTCAACAGTCAACACAACATCCCCCGGCTATGACAGGTCCAGGTACACATGCCTAGAGGGACTTGTAGACAGCCCAACTACCAAAAGGTAGACGATGTTCTGCTTGCTAGGAAAAGTTCGTAGTGCACACTATACTGGTAAGGCCAATATCAACCTGTGACATCAACTGCCCTCTTCTCGCTGAATACCATCCTGTCAGCGAACTGGGAGTGAAAGACCAAGCAGGCGGGAGAAGGAACTTCAAGCCAAGAACAACGTATATTTCATGTTGCAATTCAACACATGCAAACAAAATTGAGGCAATATCAACAGAAAATGTCAACGCAAAGGAAAACGCAGAAAGCAAAATGGCAAAAGAAAACGAATAAACCCAAAACAAAGTTGCTCATAATCACCCTCCTCTCAGGGCCGTTGCTTTGTCACAGTCAACATCGCAAACCGCTCACTCTCTCAGGCCCATCCTCTAAATCTCCAAGCTTTCCGTGGCGTCTCGCCAATGCCCTGCTCTTCTCCCGAATCCTCTTCTCAACCCTCTCAATTTCTCGCTTTCTCTTCTCGGTGAAGTAGTGATCCGCGTCTCTCTGTCGATCATCCAGCTTCCTAGCAAGCCGCTTGAGGTTTCGCTCCAGCTTGACGGATTTTCTGTCACTTCCCTTGTTGCTGTCATTGTTGTTCATGTTTTTTCTGTTGCGGATGGTTGTTGGGTTCAAGGGGGTATTGACACTGGTATTGAAACCAGGGGTAGAGGAGGAAGAGCCAGGAGAAGGACCAACAACACTATTAGCGACACCACTACCAGTCATCTGAAGACTCTAATGATGATCAGGTTATGGCTAAGGAAAGGGTCTGGTGCGTCGGGTGGCGATGTTGAGATGTGCACAATCAGCAAGCGGGAAACGCGTCAAGGAAAAAGTAAAGAGTGCCAGCAACGAGAAGGCACAAGAACAGGATGTGCGGAAAGTTAAGCGCCGGCCAGAAGCGCCGGCCAGATTTGGACGTCGTGACGGGTGCGAGGCCTTACCACGGTCAGGTTGCGACGACGGCCAGGCCCAGCCGGAAAATGGGTCCAATCGGCACCGCGAGGCGCGTCAGCAAAAACGTAGGTAATTGGAAGCCAGTAATAAGAACGGAAACAAAATAGGAGGAAATGCGAAACGCCGGCGATGTTATCAGGTTGTGGCGACGGTGAGGTGCCTTGTGACAACACCATAGTTGCAAGACGGCGACATCTTTTACACAAATACGCGTCAGGACTATCGGAGGCGTTTCTAGCCCAGACGAGTAGCTGCTTGCCCGCCTTCGGAAGTTCGACGGGCTGAGGAGCTGCTCGCGAATGTCTGGATACCATAGATAGACATCAATCGTCCGTCAAGTCGCTCTCGACCTTGCCGTTCTCTAAGCGGCGTAGCTTGTAGGAGAGCGGAAGAGGGGCCGGATCCATAGGTTCCCTTTTAATGCCGCGTGGATGCTCTGGCTCAGGTTTGATTTCGCGTGTGCTCTCTGGGTCCGGTTTGACAGGGCCAAGGGCGGCGTCGCGAACCGCAGCGGGAGGTGAATGAGCATGTTGGGTATCAGGAGAGGGAGTAGGAGGCGTGGTGTAAGCTTGGACGGGAACAAAAGTGAAAGTAGGAAAAGGAGTAGGAACAGGAGCAGGTGTCTGGGCGAGAGTAGGCGCAAATGCTGGGCCATGCTCAGGATTGGATCCGGGGCCAGGAGGAACCACCGCTACCGAAGCTTCAGGCTCATCTGTCTCTTCTTCCTCTGCCTGTTCCTTGGTAGGACCAGGGAGTATCGAAACCCTTCTAGAGTCTATGACGGGTTGAAGAGCTTGCACCTGCTTCTGCTTCTGCTTCTGCTTCTGCTTCTGCTTCTGCTTCTGCTTCTGCTGTTGCTGTTGCTGTTGCTGTTGCTGTCTATCTAGCCAAATAAGCAACGGATTTCCCGGAAGCGGCGTGAACGTGCTCCTTTGCCGTACGGTGCTCATCTCATGGGCATTAACAGGTCGAGTAGGTGGAACCGTGCTCGCGTTAATGCGTTCAGGTACGGCCAACAGCGTCGTTTCGGCGGTATGTGGGCGACGGCGAAGGCGAGGAGAAGAGACGGCATCCTCTCCCGCATAGATGCCGTTGTCGGATTGCTCGTCCCCGTGGTCATCGCTGTCCAGACCTTCGTAGGCGTCTGAATAGTTGGAGCCCCTATCGTTCAAGTCACCCAGGGTGGATGAGATCGAGCGGCTGGGGCTGGCAAAATGCGGAATTTCCTTCACCTCGATGGACGAGTGAGCATTGCTTTCTGCCAGCGAGGGTCTGCGGCCTTCAGCCGGCGCAATATCAGCAGCTGATGCTTCTTCGCATCGCTCGCGATACTTGTCCACATCCCAATGAGTCTTATCCACACAGACAATGCATTGGCCCTCCTTATGTGCTGTCGGATACCTTGCCTCCTTGAAGTTCTGGTAGCAGTTCTTGTCCATTGGCATCCCACACGCGGTGCATTGAACCCAGATGGCTTTCTCAAGGCGTGTTCGATTGCACGTTAGTACGTCCCCATGTTAAGATTTTGTATGTAGGACGTACTAACGCACTACTGCGATTTGTCGTGTTCGGCTCAAAAACCTTATTTTTCATGCACACCCTGCAACCACCTGCAACCACCTGCACTTACCCCAAATCCTCGATCTGACCAATTAGAAGGCCAGAATCTTCGAAATCCTTAACCGTAGTTCTTAACGTACTACGTCTCAAAATCGAGACGTAGTGCGTTAAGGACTGCGGTTAAGCACAACTATAAGGCTCAACCCCCTATAAATATAGGGGATGGCCGTCGCAGTAAAGGTAATGGAGCAACGATGAGAAGGATGGCGATAATAATGAAAAGGATAGTAGTGATGATGATGATAAGAAGGATGGCGGTGTTGATGAAAAGGATGGTGGTGATGATGAAAACGATGGTGAAAGAAAGAGAAAGAAAGAAGAAAGGTGGAAAGGAAGCCCCCGATTCCAATCTGGATGTTAAGCACCTCTTTCCATCTTGCAGCCAAACTCTTGGCCTACCTTAACGCTGCCTTAATGTTGCAGGAGTGCAGCTGTGGACCCTGCACGTTAACACGTTTATTTCTTAAAATCCCTAACGCGGACCCGAACACGTCTTCAGTGTGCTGCTTGAAGCAAAGAAAGCAGAAGTCGTCCCGGGAATACTTGTCTTTGTCAACTTGACAACGGGCGGCAGGGCTGTTGCGGTAAATGTGATCGATTTCGGAAGGCAGGAAAGACCGCTGCCAATGAAGAGGCTCTGGGCATCCGAGAACATCGCGGATGACATCTGCGTGTTATGTGATCAGTGTTTGTCTCTTTCTGATGGTGCTCAGGAAATGCAATAATGAAGGCATTGTAACCAACATATATAATGACTGCAAGGGCTTTTCTCTGCAATAGTACCCTTTAAGAATGTTAGTTACAGCTCGTGTCTAAAGATGGGTTGAAAAGGGTCAGGTGGATGAACTCATACCAACACAGCTGCAAGCTGGATTCCGATCAAACGTCACTTTACCGACCTGGCGTTCAGGTCTATAGGTACCCTCCTGGTCGCTCACGGCGACGGTAAAACACTTCCGCAGACCACCTCGAGAGTCACTCCTGTCCACGACTTTGGTAATGAAGTGCTTGCGAAACCTCCAATACCAGTTAATCTTCTGGGTTGCGAAGGTGTAAGGGGTCATCTGCCAAAGCCCGTTTCTAGCGATGGGGGTATTGGCTTCCTGGTAATCGAACAGTCGTTTCTCAAGAGCCTTCCTATCACCATCGGTGGAAAGACCGCGTCTTCTGCATTGCGTCTGCAAGAACTCATTTGGAAGTCTCGGCTCGGCCCAGTTGGCGTCATCAGGAAGATAGTCCCTAGGTATGCGAACCATGGTTGAAGGGGGATACATGTTGATGTTTGTATTTAGGCGGGTATTGAAAGAACGGAAGTCGGGCGAAAGGACGGCTAGGTTGAGGACGCAGGCATGCATGCAGAAAAACTCTGCGAGCGGGGAAATAAATACCTGTAAACACGTGACTGATTTAGGGCCTACTATGGCTGGAGAGCCAATGATGAACAAGTAGTGTTAAGAGCGGATGAGAAGGATTAGAAAACTCCAAAAACATGGGAAGGTGCGACGGCGGCGAGGTTGGGGATGGAGGCATGCATGCAGGGTAGATTTGCGAGCGGGGAAGCCAGAAAACACGTGGGAGGCATGGAAACGGACAGTTCATTCCGGAGTATTTCCGAAGCGGGTCTTGGCACTCAAGGAGAGCTTCACATATGGTCATCATATGTGCCACATATGAAGAAAAAGAGAAAAGTTGATCTGGCTTGAGCAGACATCTCTGACACCTGGAGGTCGGGAGATTCACAGAATATGAGAGTCCAGCGGGCTACCAGACGTGTCTAGACCCCCGAACTACCATCTCTGAAGTGGCCTTCGCGACTACATCGTCCGGAAGACTCATGACAGACCACGAAGAAGTGGAAGCAGAACAGAAGTCAGCCCTCGAGCGGCTACCTTAGTCAGACATACTACCGAGAAAACACTCTTCCTCGAGGCTGTAGCACTTGCCACTCCATCTTCCCGGAGACTGAACTACCGAGGCTGCAGACCACTTGGAAAGAAGCATGAACAAGATCGTAAACCCGAGGCTACGCTCCGCAATGAGGCACTCACCACTTCCATCTCCCCAAGCTTCATAAACTCACTGACCAGCCACGCAGAGCAGAAGTCAACCTTCGCGCGGCCGCCAGTCAAACAGGTAGACAAGACACGCCATATGTCACCATCTTATTTTTCCTATCTATCTTGGAGACTGACAGACGGACCACGAAGAAGCCAATTGAAATTAAATAATGAATGACAGACGACCTGGCACCATCGGTCAATAAAACAGACTTAGACCGAGCTCTACTACAAGGCTATCCTCCTTCATGACATGGCACTTGCCACTCCACCCCATCTTAAGGTATGCATCCCGGGAGACTCACCACCTAGACTACAGTACAGACCTCGCAGAACTCAGAAGCAGAACTCAAAACCAACCAGCCACTCAGCCACGCACAAGCACAGACAACAAACCACAGACGACTATAGACAAGACTCCTTTTTAGGACTCTAGAATACTTGGAGGCTATCAAATCCTCCATAACACGACGGCACTTGCCACTACCATCTATCTTCCTGGAGACAGACACACGTACCTAGGGACGACAAGGCCATGGAAAAGCACAACAAAGTCAAACCAGACGACGACCAGAGACAGCACTCACTCAGCCAGAAAGGTAGACAAGACAAGACAAGACAAGACAAGACAAGACAAGACTCTGCAAACTCCAGATTACCTACCATACTCTCAATGACATGGATGGCACTTACCACTCACTCACTCCATGATCTGATCCTCGAGCCCACGATCAACGACATGATCACAACAAACCCCTAGACGTCAGTCAAACCACGCATCACAATCCCAAGACAAGACATGCATGGATGGATGGATGGTACTTGGCAACCCAAACCAAACACCACCGCCAGCAAGATCATCCATCCGCCATCTCCTAGCCAGCGGCGGCAACCAGACGACGGGAAGTAGGGGCAGGCATAGTTATCATATCATATGATGTTTGTTGAACAACAAGACAAAGCCAGACATACTCGAGCAAAAAGGACCAAGCTACCAACTAAGTCAACCAAACAGACTACTTAGGCCTAACATATTGTCGCAAGAATGTTTCAGTTGTTTTCTTTTTTTGGACGCCTGCCAGGTGTAAGTAGAAGTATAAAGTGTTGAGTGTAAGTGGTTCAACTAAGCAACCATCCAGCCAGCCCGAGCTTCTGCTCATTCATACATATTTCTCCTCATTGTGAACCACCTTCGCTAACCGTCCGCTGTGCTGTGCGTGGTGTCATGTCGGTCCTTCAACCATGGTATGGTATAACCCCCGATCTTCCTTTTCACCGTGAGCCACATATGTATGGTATGTCATACAGGTACGTATGTATATCTACCACCCCAGCATAGAATGCGCCCTAATAGCCTTAGGTCCCAGTTCACTATTATTTTTTTTAATTTCAATCTCTGTTAGCAATCATCACCTTGTCCACTTTCATCACGACTCTCGTCTTTCCCCGGGTAATAGGAACAGAATACTTACTTATAATCAACCCTACTCAAACTCATATACCTCTGCATCTCCAACCCCTGCGCATCAAAATTATGTATGCAAAACGCCATCCTAGCCGCCACCTGGGCGCCCAAGAACATGGCCTCTTCGAACCCGTTCTTGGTCCACTCGCTCAGATACGTCGGCAGCTGCGCGAGCTTGATGTTCGTCGGCGTCTGGCTGTGGAAGTGATGTTGTCCGTGTTGGCCTTCTCCTCCTCCTCCTGCTTGGCCAGGTACTACGTTGATGTTAGCATTCGCAGCAGCGGCGGTAGTTGCTGCTTGCAAAAGCGAGCCGGACTGAGCAGCACCACCGGGCCCGCTGGCAATGGGTGTTCCCGGCCCGGGCGTGCCAGCCAGGGGTGTGCCGATGTTAGAGGGCAGTTCCGAGGTGGTGAAGATGGTTGCGCTTGAAGGAGAAACGAGATGGCGGGCTTGCAAGGTCTGGAGGATGTTTTCTTTCAGGCCGCGGATGCGGGCGCCGTTGCCGACGAAGACGAGAGATTCCCAGCATGGAGGACGCATGTACATGTCGTCGATGGACTGGACGGCGTTGTAGATGGCGGTGACGATGCGGTCGATCTCGGCGCGGTCGGCGAACTCGAAGCGCTCGAGACCGACTTCGATGTCCCGCCGGATCCGCTTGGTTTGGCGCTCGGTGCGGACGGGACCTTCTAGTGCTGGTGCGGAAGCGGCGGGGGCGGTGGCAGCAGCAGGCTCGGCGGGCTTGGGCGCTTCGCTGGCGGGTTCTGGTGCTGGTGCGGATTCGGAGGATGGGTTATCTTCGCGTTTCTCGTCATCCGTAGCAGGGGCGTCAGGTTTTTGCTCCTCGGTCTTGGCTTCGTCCTTCTTCTGGTCATCCTTCTTCTCCGCTCCCTCCGCTGGTGGTGCCGCAGGCGCATCAGCCATGTCAACATCCTTGGCACCCTCCGTCGTCGCTGGTGCAGCCGACGCGGCCGGCGCGGCTGCCGGTGCCGGTGCCGGTGCTGGCGGAGCAGGCTGGACAATCGGAACCTCCTCGGTAACGTACTCCTCAAAATGGAACACATTCTTCACCCTCTTGGAATTCGGCAGTCTCAAGACCCTATTCGCCTCGGCCTCCTTATCCTTGCCCTTCTTCTTCGCCCTCTCCTGCTTCTCTTTCTCCTTCTTGGCTAGGAACTCCCTCGTCTGGCCCGTGGCCACGATATTTGCAACGTCGAGCACGCCCTCGTCATCAACCAGGTTTCCGTCGGCGTCGTAGGTAGCTTCGTCAGCAACAATCGGCTCGACAATCTTGGGTCCTCCCGTCGTCGTGCCTGCAGCCGCTTGGGCCACCGCCGCTCCTGTAGTAGCAGCACCCGCAGCAGCAGCAGCAGCAGCAGCAGCAGCAGCAACATGGACATGCTCAGTAGGGAGATCCATCAGCTTGGGCTTTTCCGGCGCATAAGGCAGGACTTCGCAGATGTTACTCTTCTTCAGTTGCTCGGCCATTTCGTGGTTGAAGTCTTTGATCTTATCCTTCAGCAGCTGCAGCAGTTTCCGTGTGAAGACCTCTCCACCGCTGATTTCCCTTTCCTCTTCTGCTGCGCTGTTGTTCCCTGGCCACCCGGCTCCAACATCCCGATGCGCCACGATCCTGCTGTCGTAGATGCACGTCACGTCGACCTTCTCGAAACCGATATCGACGACCGTCATGTTGGGCCACTTGAGGCCGTACTGGGTCGCGATGGCGGAGTTGATCAGACACAGGGCGGGTGTCTTTGTCTTTTCGAACATGTAGCGAGCCAGGGCTTCGCAGTCTGGGCGTGTCCATTGCGGGGAGGCCATGAGCATTATGGGCGTGTTGTGGTAGGTGGTGGTTAGGCTGGAGTGGACGTGTTCGAGGAAGGCGAGGAAGGCTTCCATTACGACGATGTGGCCGCCTGTTTTGTTCTGCCGTCAGTTCATAGTCCCATTCCCATTTCCCTTCCCTCAAGCAATCACCAAGAGCTGTACTCACTCTGAATAGGATAAACAGCCCCCTCGTCTGAATCCTGATCCTCGACATATTCCCACTCGTCTTCTTCCCCACTACCTTCTGGCTTTGGCTGTTCTCCCTCGGCGACGGCCACAGTCAAAGCCGCAGCCTTCTTGCGCTTATAGGTATGGTAAGGCCTCCATTGACCCGTCTCTTCGTCTCTGAACATGCGCGTCGGAAAACGGTGGGCGGGAGGGGTGAGTTCGCCGCAACCGAGCTGGGCCATGGTTGTCGAGCTGCCGGGGCAGATGACGAGGACTTGCTCCTCTCGCCATTTGCCTGTTTGGCCTGACATGGCGGGTGATTTATTTGTTGACTTTTTGTTGGTGATGTGGTGGTTGGAGGCTATCGTACTCGATTATGCGATCGGGATAAATGCGTCGTTGGGCCGGTGTATATCGAGGGAGTGATGTGGTGTTCCCGAAGCTGTCGCAAAGTCGCCAAAGTTGACGGGAGCTCTCTCGTTGGCGCGCGGGCAGCAAGCTGTGGGAAACGAGCGAGGTTGACGAGTGGGACGCGCTTCGGTTGGCGAGTTGCCTGCCCGCGCTCAGGAGTTTTGGGAAACTCGCTTACGTAACGCTGCTCGTCTATGTACCTTCACTAACAATTGACTTTACCCCTGAACGTCGCTAGGGAAACGCCTGCGTGACGTCGACGTCGTGGTAGCCGTTAGTATTTGATGAAGCTATCACCGAATGGACAGTTGCGCGTGATTGTTTCAAAATAATTCTTGATCTTCAAAAGCCAAGTCTGATTGTTCTCAGGCAAAAGGAATGCTCTAGTATTAATATTCAGCGTACCCATTGTTTATGCACCGCCGCCTTCCCAAGGTATTCCTAGCCTTGTCATTACCACATAAACCTGCGTTGTTACGCCTCCAAAACATATTCCACCATAAAATCAAAAACCTCGGCCAGCGTCGGCACCCGCCAACCCCCATTCGCATACATCTTATCCATTCTCGCCGCCGCATTCGGGTCAATCGCCATGCCCGTCTCCAAAAACACCTTCTCCGCGCCTGTCAACTCTCTATTCTCCGTCTCGAACCACTTCCTCTCCGCCTCCTCCTTGGCCTGCTTGAGCACCAGTTCCGTATTCTCAGCCTCCCACAAATTGCATTTGGTGCACTTTTCGCACTTCCTCCCGTCGCCCTCGGGTCTAAAGTGATCGCAAAAGTGTCTGTATCCCACATCTGGGCCGTCCCCGTCTCCGCCAATGTCTTTCCGACAGACGTAGCACATCTTGTATCCGCAAGGACAAGTGAGCTTGTTGCAGCCGGCAGTTTTGACAAAGGAGGTGTTGCAGCGGGGACACACTCGCTTGACGGCCATGCTCATGGCTTGCTCTACTTGGGTGCGCAAGGCGACGAGGGAGGACTCGTTGCACACGTGTATGTCGATCCATTCTTTGCTGCAAGAGAGACACGAGTTGCGCTGGCACTCTGGGTTTCGGCAGGTGAACTTGGATCCGCGACGACGGCGGTGGAGACGTTGGCGTGCGGCGTGGTATTCCCTAGATATAGGGATCGCTATTTCTTTCTGGTAGCTTAGTAGGACCGTAATTATTCCGATTATGGCTACCAAGGGTAGTATGAAGGGCATGAAACCGATGCAGAGGACAGCGAATATCAGTTGAAAGGCGCTCTTTCTAGGAGAGTGGGAAGTCAGTGGGTTGGGAGGTTCGTAGATCTCGTTGACTTCGGCATAGGAGCAGAAAGGACAGCGGACGAGAGGGAGTCCGCTGGCAACAAGACTGTGCTCGGCCAAGCGCTGCTCGAACTTGTGCATGATCCCGGCGCCCTTCTTGAACTCCAGCATGGCCCGGTGCATCTGTTCTTGCGAGATACACCCTTTACACCCGCTTCCTTCAACGGCTGGGCAGCGGAGCGAGCCCGTTTCCGTGTTGATGGTTGACTGCCAGCCTTGTCCGAACACGGCTTCCGAGAGGGTATGGTGTACACATCGGAAGCAGATGCTATGTCCGTCAACGTTGCAAGCGACAATCTCCTCGAACGTGGTTTCGGTGAAGCAGCAGGAGCATTCAAACATGCTTTCTAGCGCCTCTGCCTCCTTAGTGTTGAGTTCTGCGGCCAGCGTGCGATCCTTTTCTTCTCTTTCCTGCCGTGCTTGTTTGAGGATAGGAACGATGAGTGCTTCATATAGCTCCTTGTCCAGCTCGGCATTTCCTGTGGTCTTGATGCAGGGCACAATAGAACCCCTGCCAGAAGACTTCCAGATGACAAGCGGGTGTGTTGCAGCCTCGGTGCCGGATACAGACTTCCTGCGTAGAAAGAGGGACGAGATAGCAAACCGCCAGGATTTGGACGAAAGGCTGACCAGCGTCGGGCGGGCATCTGGGTACCAGTAGTTGTTCTCGGCGAGGACAGCAGTGATGGTCGAGCGGGACAGTCCTTTGAATTCTTGCCATGCCAGTCTTTCGACTGCGTTCCTGTATTCCTTGCTCCGAAACCTGTGCCTTGGGGGAACCGAGACAGCAGGCAGGGGCCCTTGTCCTGGCACATGGCGGGGCATGCTTTCCTTTTCGGCAGCTCTCCAACGACCCTTGACCCAAGTGACCTTGTTTTGGAGGAGGGCGTTTGCGACCAGGGCGAGTCTCGATTCGCCGTCGAAGCTGGAGAGCATCTCGCGGAAGACGTCTATTTGTACGTCGGGGAAAACGGTGGAGAGGGCGTCGAGGGAAGCGTTGAGTTCGTGGAGATCGGGAGCGTCCGGAGGCAATGGCAGGAGGTGCGCCTCGTCCGAGATATACTCCCGGTCGGGCTGAGGAGTGTTGGCATCCAAGCGTATGCCCGGCATACTTGCGATTTGATTCGGCCGATGGACTTTGGAAGGTTGTGCGGGGTTCCGGTATCACGAATTCGTAAGCTTGAGAGGCTGTGAATATCTTTGTCGCGAGGGTTACCGAATCAGGAACTGTGGCTACTGCAGGTCAATATCAGGTCCAACCATGGATAATATCCATGGCGCAAGCGTAATCGCGATTTGTGTGTTGTTGTCGTCGTCGTCGTTGTTGTTGTTGTCGTCGTCGATGTTGTCGCGTAAATGATGATATTGTCGTCGATCGTCTCGGGGTCGGTCTGGGTGTCGATTAAGGTAAGGTATGGTAACTTGACGAGTGGCAGTGAGTGCTGAACCCTTTCGAGATGTTAGCAAAAGAAGGACAGAAGTTCCTGCCGTGCCCAATGTGAAACTCGTCCATCGTGGCAGAAAAGAGGGAAAACTGGGAAAGAAGTCTGGGAAATTGGAGTCCAGTTGCTGTGACTGGAGGGAAAGAGTTGGTGCAAAACATTGGTTGATTGTGATTACGTACCATCGTGTCCCGATATTGCATTGCCGGCCCTGAGACCGTCCCCGTGCCCCGTATCCGTTGACCCCTAAAAACAGGGCGTGGATAGTGGATAGAATTGTTAGTGTGTGTCGGGAGCGGGCAATTGGCGGGGCAGCCCGCGGGGGCACACCCCACTCGGCATTGGCCCTGGGGGACTGGAGCTGTTGACTTTCCGCCTCCCCGTTTGATTGACTTGTCGTTCCTGTTTGACGTCGCATTCGAGTTTTTCCCCTTTCCATCACAACTCTCCGACATGCCGGCTGGCTGGATGGTGAATTGCGCGCGGAACCCGAAACAACAATGCCTACCATGATGCCATGAACAGTCACGTGCATAATTCGCCCAACTGTTTCCAAAATCATCACCGCCTCCAGTAGCGCAGACCAAAGCGGCGGCCACGATCAGGCACGCAGCCAAAAGAGTGGAGGTTACGCTGGGCTTGCGGATCCGGCGACACTGCATGTCACTGGCCTTGCACGAGGCTAAGAGGGATAGATGGATGCAGAGGATGGAGGGGTCCATCCATGCGAGCCATTCATGGTTCCACCAGACCACCAAGAGAAAGAGGGCGATCAATGAGGATCAAGATCTCTTGTCTGGTCCAAGGGGCTTGTGAGATGGGGGTGATGCTCATGCAGGTCATGGTATCCAGGCAGTTCAGTTCCCTTCTCGTCCACTCGGAACTGACATGATCAAGACTCTCGCCAAGAGAACTAATGGTTGGTTCTCGGTGAGTACAACAAAAAAGTCGCAAATGTCTCAACCTTGTGGTATTCCAAGATGCACGTGTTGATCCTCTTCGTTCCGATTGTGGTATCCTTTCCGGTTGGGTGCTTTGGCATGTCGGCCGGAGCAGTAGTTCCTCCAGCTAAACTGACCTCTTCCGAGCCGAACACTGGTATACGGGTGAGGATGGAATGTCATTGAGACCCGAGGGGAAGGGGGGAATAATTAGGATTTATGTACCTGTGAAGCTCTCACCGACTTGTCGTTGCCAGGAACATGAAACGAATCATCACAGACATATCAGAGTCGACATCAGGCTGATGTAAGCGATGGATGCTCCTCGTCAAGGTGTACGCAAAACTCCTTCGGTGAGAGACAAGAGTGGATGTTCTTGTCCGCCAGTCTGCACGTCCTCGATCCATCACCGGTCCTTCCAGCCAAGGAAAACGAGTCCCAAGAAATGCCAGTGTAGTTGCCAGCTTGCGTAACATGGGGTTCGGCTGGGCCATTATCTTCGTTTGTCGTGAAGCCATTCTCGCCGCCGGGAAACGCCTGGGGAAATTGGGGGTGGGAATCCGTTTGTTGAACTCGCGGTGAAGCACCACCCCCCAGCCAGCATACCGGGGGTTCCTGGTTACGGTAGGATCGAAATGCTGTTTTTGGTGTTCCTCTCCACCACGAGGATACCACGCTGTAGCGAGTGTGTACCTCTAGCGGTCCCCGCAAACATCGCCATTCAGTATGTCCCAGCATGTTGACGGCAGCTTACCCCATCTCACCTGTCACCTCTCGCCGACTTTCTTTGATCAGACAACCGATGAGCAGACCTGTCGGAAAATGCTCGCTGGAATACGGTATCCCCATGGTTCAACTTTTCCATGTGGAGAGCAGCAACGAGTCGCCGTATCTGTGGTCAGCAACAAGTCCAGTTGTTTTCTCAGCGAGTTTCTCACTGGGCTGGAAGGGATGGCTCGCCAATCAAAAGCAATGAAACCCTCCCAAACCACCTACACATCCGACAAATCGGCTATGGTGGGTAGTAGGTACCTACCCTCTTCTAGAAGCAAACCTGCATGTCAGCAACGGCTTCCAGAGGGTTGGCGACAAGCCTTCCATCGCTACCTCTACAGTACAATAGTGTACGTAGCATCGCTGCGTCTGTCCAAGAAAGCGACAAGGTGATAGGTACTCCTCACGTGCCGCTCTGTGCTTTGCAAGTCATTGGGGACCAAGAAACCCAACAGGCGGGTCCATCGGGACCTTGGACGGAAGACAAGTGTCACCGTGTTGCATTTGCAATTCACGTCAAAACGTCGGTCAAGAGTGTTCAAGGTACGTACGTGAGCCACAAAGGTGTCCTCATCGCAGCCTGGCATCCATCCATCATCTCATCACACTGCCTGACTGCTTCGCACATCGCATCGGCAAGAACCTTGAGATCCATCACACACATACATCCGGAATCACACCTCCTCTTTTTTTCCCAGTTGTGTGTGTTTACTCCGCGACTCCGTAATTTCCTTCAACAAAAGTTGTCGTATCCTTCACACCGCCTTCCTACCGCTCATCCTCTCTTCTCTTCCTTTCCGGGCTGCTGGGCAGGGAGCCTGGCCTGGCTGGGCCTTTGCGTTGCAGCAGCAGCAGCTCATCACTCACAAAGAACCTAAGCATGTCAAGTTCCTCTCCTGCCTTGGAATGGCAGGGCAAGGTACCTTTTTTTTTTTTCTCTCCCCGTCGTCACAATGCCTGGGCCGGGACTCGAAAAGTTTCTTAGTGGACGACGGGACCCAAGCAACGCCAAAGGGGTGTGGGCGTACCTGTGGTGGCTTGCAGCTTTGGTTTGGCCTTCGTAGCCGCTAATGCACACCAAATGTTGACTCCCCTGTCTTCTCGGATGGACAGGATGGTTGGGATGCCCAGTCAAGGCCCAGCAACCAGAGCCCAGGGATGGCATGGGCTGGCATGGATGGCCCAGTATGGATAGGCTGGAATAGGGCTCGACGAATCTGAGGCCGTCCCTTGTCTTAAGCTCACCGACTTTAGGAGCCAAATCTTTTCGCCATCAACGACACCACCATCCGTCCTTTGTTCATGACAGATCGATCCAAACAGAGACCGACCATGCAGCTGCAAATAATTCGGAACTACTCTTGCTAAATAAGGGGCAAATCACTCCCCTTTCCCCTCCCCTTCAATACCCGTTTTCTATTTTGTCCCCCCCCCATGCACTCGTCCGTTGCCGGTCAACCCACACACGAACCGACAACTCGCGACTTGTAAGTGACGACAATCAACCACCACCAACCACCACACATCCACGCTTGTGTCAGCCGCGTGAGCCTCACGACACACACACACACATTCCATGACCGCCTTTTCATCAACGCCATCAACAAGACATATATAACAATATAACAACATATAAACAGTCTCGCTCGACTTGATCCCATCTACGACAAGTATCAACATTCACACCACCACACAACAGCCAGCCAAGATGGATACTCTTCCCGCTGAACTGCTTCGGCTCATCTTCGACAACTGCGACCCACCATCGGTACGAGCCCTCCGCCTCACCTCCGGCCGGCTAGCCGACGTAGGATACGACTACCTGCTACCACCATCCTTCCGGGCCGTGGAATGGAAGGACGACGTCCAACGGTTACATTCGATTGCCCACCACGATCGACTCAACCGGTCCATCAACTCCATCACCTTCAACTTTTCCAAAGCCGAAGAATTCCGCACCATCCGCCCCGATTTCTTTTTCCCCCAAGAGCAGTCCATCCTCCCCCAATATGCGGGTCAGGCACTACGAGGGAAATCTGGCGACCTCCCACCATTCCACACCCGCTCCGCCATGGTCGAGGAATCCTTCAAGCGCCTGCCTAACCTCAAAGACCTCGAGATCACCTACACCAAGTGCCCCTACGACGACATCAAAGTCTTCAAGGACGTCATGTTGGTGCGCAACCCCCGCAAGCGCGACCAGACCTCCCGCGCCCAGGCCTGCAAGAACATGAACGCCATCATCTCCGCCGTGCGGCACGTTTCCCTCTCGTCTCTCACCATCGACCAACTCCCGCTCGAAATCTTCCGCCTCCCCGACGACCGCCGCCACTGGTTCGACTGCTGCGCCTCCTCTTTTTCGTCGCTGTCCAAACTAGACCTAACCATCGACCCTCCCGCAAACCTAATGCCCCAGTCCCGCTTCAAAGCCATCAACGGCCTGGGCCACGTCCTGCAGCTCTCCCCCAACTTGACCCACCTCAGCCTGTCTTTCCACACCTACCACTCCCCCGCCTCCAAGTTCGGCTTTTCCTTCCGCGCCCTCCTGCAAGACTTTACCTTTCAGAAACTCACCTGCCTGAAACTCGAAGGCGTCTCCTGCTCCGAAGAGGACCTGCGCTCTTTCTTGCTGCGCCACGCCAAGACCCTCGAGCGTCTACGTCTGGGCGGCCGCGGGCTGGCGAAGCCCTACGAACTTAGTATCGGGGGCGTGCACCTGCACGAAGGCTCTTTCAAGAGCCTCTTCGCCTCCCTGCAGGGAAAACTGCCCAAGCTGCAACGCCTCCATCTGGAAGGAGACCTCGAAGCAGGCGACATTCGCACGGGAGCCAGGGAGAGGGAGACGTTCAAGTTCCATGCTAGCGTGGATGAGAATTGGGAGGACGTTTTGGACGCGGCTGGTGATGCGGACATGGACGGTTTGTACCACCACCCTACGAGAAGGACGGTCGTGCAGCAACCAGGCAAGACGATGGATTCAAGCGCTTTGGAGAGGTATCTGATTCATGGCGGGCCATTCCCGAGGTTGGTGGTGCCTGGCGTGACGTCGACGTCCACGTCGGTGGCTAGTTCGGAGGCTGGTAGTCCGAGCCCGAGCCCGAGCCCGGAACTGGGGCCCGTGAGCGTGAGCGTGAGCGGCGGTCCGGGGATGGCTGTGGGCCCGGCGACGGCTATTGCTGTTTGAGCGGAGCGTATCACCGCGAATGAGCATTCAGTGAGGGCGGATTGGGGTTGGTCCCGGTGCCGATTGGGCGTCGCGGGACTGCTGAATTGCTCTCACTGCATTTGGCTCACTTGGCAAATGGGCTGACGCCTTCTCTCTCTGCCTAAGCAAAGCACGCCATTCCATGTTGGAGGATTACTCATGCATATGATCCTTCGGTGCTCCGTCACCACTTCCGCCTTTTGGGGTCCGATACGACCATCGACATTGACATTGACGGATGGCCACTGGCTGGCCGGCTACAATCGTTATAAACTCGGTCGGCAAGTTCGTCAACAACATGTTGCATCTCAACAGCAACACGACACGAAGGAAGCGGAGAAAGAGGAGTTGATGAGGGGACGGTACGACTTTGTTTTTTTTTTTGTTTTTTTTTTCGCCTTTTGGTCGTTTTCCGCAATTTTCGGGCTTCGGCATTTACATTTACGTTCACATTTACATTTCAAAGATCTGGGCATCTTGGCAGCAGCAACGGGCGTTTTTTTTTTTTTTTCTTTAACGAAGAGCATGATCACACATACCAATACCACAACCATATACCACCAGAACATCAACACCAACAAACATATCCAGCAAACACATTCACGACATACCCTTGGAGGGAAGGGGGGCTTTAATGACTTTTTTTTTTTTTTTTTTCCCTTTCCGGATACCACTTCAAATATCTTACTTTTCGATACCCTCACTTCACACACACACACAACACAAGCTTTATATAGATTTCTTCTTCATTCAGACTTCTTGGGAGTGGGGGGGGGCTTCTTCTTTACACATCTTTGTACATTGGTCCTTGGTTTTTCCATGGCTTCAAACGGGGTTTATTAGGTTTGCGGGTTGTTTGCGGGTTACAGGCAAAGGATGTGACAGGAGGTGACAGGATAGGACTGGACACCATCACATACATACATACACACATTCACACATACATACACAACATCAACATTAGACTGAGAATGAATTAAATACAAGCGATTGTATATCATACTATACCCTACAAATCCATCCAACACTCCATCTTGCTTTGGATGGGTGGCACCCGTTTTGTTTTATCATAGCTTACTTACTCTTTGTGCCTTCGATGGAGAGAGAGATGCTGCGGCTACGTACATGTACCGGCCCAAAAGAGAGAGAGAGGCCAGGCTCGCGAGCCAAGCTCATTCATGATTCCAGTCAGTTAGTCTAGTTCTTTGGATGGAGTGCGCACGATATCGGTTCTCGAACTTCTCGGTTCTCTTTACCCAACCAATTGACCCAGCAGATAAATGACAGATGATCATCTCGACAAGTTTTTTAGATGGCCATTCATTCATTCATTCATTCATTCATTCATCCATTCATTTTAATTCTTGAAACGGCTTTTGGTTATCGATACGTTCTATTCGTTTCAAATCATCCATCTATCCACCCAGTAACTCTCGCAGAAAGCTGTCACTAACACTACCTCTAGGTACCTTAGGCATCGAGTAATACGCATTGGGTATCAACATCCCCCTGTGCCAGAACCAAACAATTGCTGAAAATCTTGTTGCCCAGTCCCAGTCTAGACTACATCATGCGCCAGGCCAGGCAATGCTTTTTCAATCATGCATAGTGCTAAGTTGGACGACATGATTGACCACTCTCAAGCACCCCTCGAAGCATGTTTCTTGCTCATCAAGGCAATAGAAAACGTACCTTAGATCTGGGGAAACCTCTCACCTCTCAAGCAACACTAAGTCTCGCTGCTGCTGCTGCCCGCTGCCCTCCTCCCGCAGGACAAATGACAGCGGCTCCCTCCCACCTCTAATTCTCGTCGGGTCACGAAAACCCGATCCCGCGGTAGCACAAGCCCCTTCACAAGCAGGTGGAGAGTCCGCGGTTGCTGCGTGAGACACACACAAAAATGCGGAGGGCGAGGCGCCACAACCACTACCGGTACCTCAACAAGAGACAAACAAAAAGCACAAAAGCAATTTAATTAAGAGACACGGACGGGAAATAATTGAATCGTGTGGCGTGGTGACAATGGTTCAGTTCGGATGGGTGATTTGCATCCATGGTGTATGTAAACACTATAAAAACAACGATCAAAGGCCACCAGTCAGTCAGCGGGGATGATGCATCCGTCAACCTTGTGGGCGGTGAGTAGGTAAGGTAGGTACGGTGAGGTGAGATAAGAAGGGATATCCACTTGGCCGAGAATGTGTCGAAAGAGGGCCCGGTGTTGCAAAAGCGGACGTTTTGGACGGCAAGAGACGGGAAGCCGCAGGAGAGGACCCGACGGGAGTGGTAAGCCTGTAGCCTGTAGCCTGTAGCCTGTAGCCTGTAGCCTGCTCGGCCCAATTTCGTTGTTCGTCACTGAGGAGGGTACTGTTTCAAGGAGGAGAAGGGGACTTGTCGGAGATGTGGGGAAGAAGAGGTGAGGAGTCTTCTGACTACAATAATATAATCCTTTCCGCGACTTCCTCCCAGTGGTGTTTTCTTCTTGTTGCCCGTTGTTCCGGGAGATCTCCATCAATGACGGGAGGTGTCCGGTAGCGTCGGGTCTGAGCTATAGCATGTGATCAATAGAAAGCCAAAAGATAATCAGGAACAGGAGAGCGAAAGTGCAAAGATGACGACATGATCTCCGAAGCAGTTGAACAGCGAGGCCGGAAAAGCATGGCAAGCATGCAAGGTCTACCGTAGAGGTAGTTTACCCCTGCTGGGCATCTTTTCTGCGATTTGGTCCACACCAGGGCGAAAGCGGCAGAAAAGTCGGGATGCCAAGCAAAGCATCACGATGGCAGTCTATCTGGCGCCGGCGGGGACAGGCTGGGGCCGCAATTGGCTGGTTGCATGAACCGTGTGGATGCCGTTCGAGCCCCGAGAGCCGGCAAAAGCGGTGCGTGACTGGACCCGAAGGCCCGGACCCAGCTGCCCATTCAGCTTCCCGCTCGCAGCCCGTACCTGCCGTAGTGCTATGGGGCCGCCCAGTCGCCGTCCACACGAGGCCCGGTTACGAACCGGCGCAGCGCCAGCCCCATCCGTCAGCCCCCTTGGGTGACATGGGGTGCCCTCCCATGGAAGTCCCAGCAGTTTATAAGGATGGTCCGTACTCGGCCTGATCAAGAGCGAGATGCGAAAAAGACACACAACTCGGGCAATCAGAAAATGAAAAGACGAGGCTGTTTCGAAACACCGAAAGCGGATTTCGTGTAATTGCATGGGAAGAGGTCTCTGCTGCGCATTTTATTTATGGTTGGGGTCACGCGCGCAAAGAAGAGAAAACATGACCCCATCTTGTGTTGACTTGAAATTGAGGTTTGTGGGGAGAGAGACACCAAAACTCCGAGTTCTTGCGAGACTTGCTCCTTCATTAGAACTGCGTGTATCGTTACGCTAACAATGTCTCGGACGTGTTGGGGGTCCAAACCCTCCTGCACTGACTGCTCTTTGGCATGTTGAGGTAAGGAGACACTCAGGAGAGGATAACGCGACGACAACGCTTTCTTTTTCTTGTGCATCTCTCCTTCTTACATGCAGACCACTATCTGCTTCCAGTCGGTGTGTCAAGCTGACGTTGAGCTGAATGACTTCAATATCGCGGCATCCATGCCGTTGTTGATGTCGTTATTATCTCCCCTTTTCAGCAAAGGTCCTTGTCATTTCTTTGTTATGTAACCCCCCAAGCAGATCCCGATCAAGCCCGACACTTCATCCGTTGTCATTGTTGCCGTTGTTACAACCGTTGAGATAGTGTTCTCCATCGCCTTCGCCGCCCGTCTGTTGGCTTCTCTTTTGATATGAACTAGGACTACCAAGGCCGGACTTTTTAAGATTTCACAGGCTCCTCCGACCCATCCGACCCAGGGGAAAAAGAGAAGAAAAATCCTCGTGGTCGATTTGATCGACATTTGGTCTTGCCGGAGCCAAGAACCCGGCTTTTTGGCAGCCTGGGCTGGCGGCCCCATAACAGGCCCATCAAGATACGGCAAAATCCAGCAGGAAGGAAATCCTTGTCGAAAAGTGACGGTCTCGCCTCGTCTATCCCGGGCGATATTAAAATTAAAGGAAATCCCTTTCTTTTTCTCTGCTTTTCCCCCGTTTGGTACCGGAGAGTATATGGACGAAAGCGAGTGAGGGCGGACTTTGCGATTACGCGTACGACTCGACCGAATGCAGTGGGGGGGATCCACCAAACCAAGATCTGCGGGAAAAGACGCCCTAACCCACACCTGATCTCATCTCATCAACAACTTGAACACTCGCAATCCCACGGCATCGATAGAACTAGTCACGGCAGACGACACGGCACCATCCAGTCTATCATCTCCCAATCCTGGCGTCATTCCGTTCGCTACCGGCCTCACTGCTCTGGCCTTATGTGTAACCCAGAACAACAGAGGTGAATTTCTTTTCGATATTGACGACGACGCCTGAAGAAAGACATCAAGCACGGCCTTTTCAACTTCTCCTGCGTCGCCTGCCTCTCCCGTCCTTGCATTTCCCTGCGACTCGGCTATTGGCTGTGACGGCATCATCACCCACGTCACTTCCACGTCGGGTCTCCTCCCTCGACCAGCTAACCAGCGTCCCCACCCACCCACTGCCCCTGCGCACCACTGGCACCACTCCTGCACGCCCAGAACGCTAAAAACATCCAATAACACCCGCTGAGGAAGCGTGCAGGTCCAAGGCTCGACTCCTGCAGCTGCAACCGTCTCGCAGACCGGTTTGTGTTGTGGGCATGCTTACACCACTCCGACAGACTTGATTCTCTCGACACTCCCTCTCCCAACTCGACTCGACATCCGGAATTGAAGAAGCAGGTGAAAACGCACGAATTCTCCCTTAAGGGCGGAGTCCTCCTCCAACGATCCTTTTCCATCAGCAGCCCTTTCAGACTTGGACATTGACAAGGCCGGCTTCTCCAACTTGGCCATGCAGCGTGTCTCGGCCCTGTTCCCTTCATGGGACCGAGCAAAGCAAACACAGCCCGCCAGCCCCCGATCGCCCAGTGCACTGAATAAAGTTTTCGGATGGGGAGGGAAGGCAGTCGTGCCTGTCAAGACGACCCAGCAACCCACAAGTTACGATCGCGAAACATACTGGCCAACAACCCTCGACAAGGAATGTGACAAGGCCGCCAGGATATTAAAGTCGTTTTGCAGTACGTCATCTCTCTGGCCCCAACCCCATTGACTCATGGCCATCAGCTAATACCATGACAGTGGATGGCTTTCTCGTAGACGAACCACAAGAGCAAGACCCAAATACCGATACCCCACCAACACCAGAATCCGTCACGAAAAAGATCCCACCAAGGATATTACAGGATGCCGTCGGCCTCGCTGTCTTCTCGTGCATGCGTTCGGGACTGTGGATGTCGGGGTCAGGCGGAGCCGGGTTGATCACAGCGAGGAGAGCAGATGGCACATGGTCACCACCGTCTGGTATAATGCTCCACACGGCCGGGTTAGGCTTCGTCATGGGAGTCGATATCTACGATTGCGTTCTCGTCATCAACAGCGTACGAGCTCTCGAACTCTTCGCTCGTCCAAAGGTGGTTCTCGGAGTCGATGTCGACCTTACCCTCGGCCCGCTTATCGACGCAAACTCGACCGACAACGACACACGATGGAAGGACCTGAACGACACCGTTCTCACATATATCAAAGCCCGCGGCAAGCATCAACCAGTTCCCCTTGACGGATCCCTGGTCTCCGAACGCGGAAACGAGAACGTTCGATTTTACAACAGCGACGTCTCAGTTCTCGACATCCTCGCCGGCAACATTGGCAAGGAGATCCCCGAGATGCGCCCCCTCTTCGAGGTCATGAAGGCTGCCGAGGGACGGACCGATTATGACGCAGATGTTATGGAGATGCTTGCTCAGCACCCCGCCCCTAGTGATGCCGTCATCGATACCCCACCGGCATCGGTCCGACATGATCATCCCTTCGGTATCCCCGATGCCGACGATCCGGATCCGTTTGGTGTCATTGGCCTCGAAATGGCTGGAATCGAGATCAGAGAAGCCGGCACACATCTCCGACCCACCAGCACCCAATTCGAGTTCCACCCTAGTCCCAAGAGCCCCGCGTTCGCCAGGTTCAGCCGACACAGCGGCGACACGTTCCAGTCCAGGAGTAACCGCGAAAGCTGTGTGTCAACAAGATCGACAAGGTCCCAGGCTACCATCATGACGGACGCGTGTACGCAAACAGATGTCACCAGCACTCCCGAGACAAGTTTTAGCCGCTCCAATAGTATGGACGGCCGAGACTCAAAGCTGTCGGATAAGCTCCCCACCGTCGTGGAACCCGTGCTCGAGCCAGAAGAGATTGACTATACCCAGATCGATATGAGCATGATTGAACGCTTCAGGCCCCTGCCTGAAGAGGATAAGGAGAGCGACAAGGTACAGCCAGAGCCCGTGGCCCACGTTGGTGACAAGACCGATGCGGAAACCGCGGGCACCAAATCCATCAAGGACGACGCGAGCGAATACCCCGAAAGCGAAAAGAAGGAAAGCGAGAGCGAGAGAGACGAGGACGCTGATGACGAAGAAGATGAAAGCGACGAGGATTTCGACGACGAAGCCATCATTTGCGAGGTTGCCACTGCTCAACCCGCCCGAAGCTCCATCCGCTCATCACAAATCACTCAAGTCATTCACGCCAAGGCAGGGATCGTTACCATTCCGAAGCGAGTCCCTCCTCCGCTGCCTGCCAAGTCAGCAGCACGCGCTTCTAGGGGAAGCCGTGGTACCGACCATGGCAGCATCAGCGAGATCTCGTCCCTCAAATCGCCCCTCCGCAACTCTTCCTTCTCGATGGACTCTCGCATGAGCGACACTCTGGCTGCCGCTGACGCAAGCGAGGCATTCGTCACTCCTCCCGCGGTTATGGAGGAGGTTGAGCCCGCTTCCCCCGAGCCTGGCAGGCGTTCTGTCCAGGGACACCAGAAGAACTCGTCGTCGGTGAACACAGCTGTGGATCTTTCTGCTAAGCGGAGGGCAAGCTTGGAGACCTCTCCCGAGGTGCCCGCTACGCCGAGGACGATGGATCTGACTTCCTCGGCTGAGGATTCGGAGAGGGAGCCCAAGACTCCCAAGACGGATGCTGGGTTTGTCAACACCACGACTCTCAACAAGGAAAAGGCTGGTGTCAAGGAGGTGGACATGGTCTCGGCCCATGGCGCTGAGACCAACCGTGTTGCGATTGTATGAATAAACGGTTGGGAAGCAAACGGCGGAAAGGAAACGGAAAACAAGACAAAATCGAATTGGTGATTTTTCACATGTAAGCAAGAGCGGGGAACGGACGGAATACTGGAGATGACGAAACGGGAACTGGTGATGGGTATCGGTATCGGTTTACCTTCTAACATGGAAGAAGACATGGGGAAAGCGGCGTTCTTGTGTTATTAACATTACCTCATACCATTTTTATTGAACGTGTACCAAGGAACGAAAAGGGGGGGTGGGGGGGGGGGGGCGGGCTATCATGGATGGGTATAGGCATGCCAGGCGGGAAAGCAAAGCAATGTATGGATGGATCCTTACAGATCATGGATGAAGGGAATGGATTGGGTGGGTGGCACAAGATCGTACATAACAGCGATCCTGCTCGTTCGCGCGGATGGCTGGCTTTTGGGACACTTTTTGGGCGTTCCTCTCCTTTTTTATACTTTACATTTTTCTTGACTAGCATGGTTAGCAAGCAGTATTCGCTAGCTTTGTTAGCCTTCTGTACGGCCGAACCCTTTTGGTCATTGCATCATTTCTGCTTGAACACAATACCCAATTTTTTTTTTTTTTTTTTTTCATACACTTGTTATCACACGCGGATATTCTGATGGACTAATGACCTCCCGTCGTTTGTGGACTGGGATTTTGACATTACCTAGGTAGCTTCCGGGCCACTTGCGGTTGCCATCGACTGTGTGAGGTAAGTTCAACCATAACCTCCTTCCATTTTCCTTTCGACTGACCCATGTCCACGTAAACCGGACCGGGCGAAGAGGGAAGGAGCCTTGAGCCTCGCGGGCCAAATGTGGTGGTGGGCGGTGGCTCCTTCAGTCCAGGACTTGTGCCCTTGGTCGCTAATGAAGGTACAGTACCTGTAGCAGCCTCGAGACGCCTCATATCATTCACTTGCCCTCATTTAGAATTCTTTCCAGTCAATTCATTCACGAAAGGATCTCGTTGTGAGCGAGTGTCTGCCTGGTCTCTCGGCAGCCGACCGCTCGGCCAAGCCGCCAAGGTCCGACTTTGCGTTCGTTGCCTGGGCGACGGCAATTGCCTGTCAGTTGCCCTGCCCGGTCGGTGGTGGGCGCGTGCCTACCACTTTGCCAAACAGTCGCTTCACTTGCACTTCACTGCGTTGTTGGTTGCTTTTGCTCCTCCCGCCTTGCACAGCTTAAATTCTTCGCCCACAAAACAATAAATATCATCGACCCTTGGCTTTTGTTCTTTCTCCAACCAACGTCGACCGGAGCTCATTTGTCAGTCGCTACTTTCCAATCTTTCAACTTCAACACCATCTTCGTACCAGACAACCTTCTTCGCTTCAGTTCGCGACACCCTCACACGTCAACCTTCAGCCATGGAGATTTTTTCGAAACAACTTCTCGGTTCCTACTTACCCGATGATGCACCGTGGTCGAGCTACCCTTTGCATACTCTCCGTGTTCAAAGTATCATCCGCAATATCGACGATTCTGGCTACTTGGAGGAGCTCGTGACTGGCCTCGAGGAATATCGAGATCGTCACCCTGGAGAAACACGTCTTTTGGACTGGCATGTTGGCAAAACCTCACTGTATAACCGCGCACTTAGACAGGCTCGGCGGCGCAAATACCAGGTCATCGAGGTCTCCGATAACAGCAATAATACCTCGATCGAGAAGCTTTTTACCTTGTGGAAGGATTCCTCTGACAAGACGTTTTACGTCATCATCAGCAGGATTCCCCGATGCAGCTGTCCTTTCAGGGTAAGTTTAGTCCTAACCTGCCCTTCTCCCATCCAAAATCCGTGTCGCTTCATACTGACGAGTTCTACAGCAAGAACAAGGAGGCCGCAAGAACTACACTTGCCGCCATATTATCTATGTTCTTCACCATGTTCTGAACTGCCCCGAGCCCCTTAAATGGCAACAAGCTTTTCTCTCCAAGGAACTCGAGGCAATTTTCCGCTTCAGCCCTGCTTTCGAGTACACCCTCGACATAGGCATTGACTTCCCTCGCAATACCCAGTGTGTTCTTTGCTTCCGGAACGTCCACGAACAAGGCTCACATATGCACTCTAAATGTTGCGGCCTCCTAGTTCATCCCGATTGTGAGAAGATTACCAGCACGTTGACTCCTTGTATCCTGCATTCTTCTGCATTGACCAAGATGGGAAGCAGCAGAGAGCCCAGCGTTGATACCTGGTTGTCCGAGCCGAGATCGTCACCTTCGAGGCTCTCCGATGGCCAAATATTCAGCAGTCATCCTCGGAAGCCTAGTGAAGACGACAAGTACAGGTCGGAGTCATCCAGTGATGACCACCACTCCGCCACTAACTACGATGAGAACGGTCTTTCCAACGAGCAATCTGCAAACAGATCTGCTGTTGAGTTCTTTGAAGAACGAAGCCGAGTTTCCCTCCACTCCCCCCCGGTCGCATCGGCAGCCTTCTCTTCTGCTGGTTCGGTGGCAATTAAGCAGGAGGACCCTGAGTCTCCTTGTCCTTCTCCCCGGAGGCAACTGCCGTCAAGGGCCGCGAAGGAGGCCACTCGCGCCCGACCCGACGCATATACGGGCTCGCCGCCCCGTAAGCAAGCGTTTACTCCGGCGCGTCCATGGTTACCAAAAGTCAGCACGACACCAATTCCCTTGCCGGTTATTCCTGGCTTTCCGCAGCCACAGCCGCTCCCGGTGGGCGGTAGTCAGCCAACTCGCCGCGTTGAAAATCCAGTGCCGGCTCCTATCGTCCCAGCGAGTGCGCATGGACGCTTCAGAAGGTCCCGGGCAGTTGGTCGCGGTAGTCCATTGCGTGCAATTTTCACTGCGGATCCTTCTCCCTCTCCCGCTTCGGCTACTCCCCCTTCAGTTTCCGGTGTTTCTGGCTCGGCTGTTCTACCTTCAGGTGCTGAAGTCGCACGTTTCTCGTCATTCCCACCTTCCCCTGCTCCTTACTCACCTCCTGTTGAACATGAGGTTGACTCTTTTGTCTCGTTACCAATCCCTCCAGCCGGAGCGACTTTCGCTTCCATATTAATCCCGGCTACAGATATTGCTTCTTCCTCCATAAACAAAAAGACGAGCCCAAAGAAGAAGAGGACCGCCACTGCCATCACAGCCACCGCTCCCACAGACCAAGATAGCACTGCTGACGGCCAAGCCGCCACTATCAACACTTACCCGACGACCGTTACCGGCACTCCTCCCCACCAGTCAAGCGTCGACGAAGTCAAAGCCAAGAAGCGGGAGAAACGCAAAGCAAAGCTCTTTAAGAGACTGGTACGTCTTGAAGAAGACTTTAAAAAGGTTAAACGGACAAAAAAATACGTCGACCAGGAGTTGGCAAACCTAAAAAAGAGGAGAAGCAAGGTAACGAAGAAGATTGCCAATCTCTTGGAGATGGGAGGAGATGAGTAGGAGTTGAGGAGGTGGCGCTTGGGGTGGGGTATGTTTGGTTACTGTACGGCTTATGAGGAGAGGGGGAAGGAAGCTAACGGAGTAGTTTCGTTCTTCGAGTTATGGGGAGAGGTGGACGAAAGTATATAGGTCAGCATTGGGTGGCACTATGTGGTGCTCAGTGGCATCACCGTCATGGGCTTGATGGTCACGTGTGAGGACAAGAAGCCTAACCTACTTCCAAGCGGAGAATGGGATTGACCAACAGAGAAAGAGGCACAAGAAATAAGTTATCCGCTGTTATTCTTGTGTAGCTCAAGTATGTATGTATACACGAAGTTAATGGGCGCGGACAAGCCAAAGGAAGGTGCTGGATGTGAGGAACTTCGTGGTGAGGCCGGCCGGTACGACCCGAATCCTCGTTAGATTCCTGATGGTGTTGAGTACATTCACTACCCTCTTCACTTGTATCGCCCCTCGCACCTGAAGTGAATGGTACTTTGGCACATGGGCCCTTTTTTCACATCCACTTCAAGTTGCCTGGCCTTGCTTTTCACACTCTTCGCCATCTCGAGCTTTTGGTGACCATGGCACAAATTCACTGAACTTCTGTTTAGTATTTCTATCTTGCTCTGATTCCAATTTCTCCCCTCCCCTCTCGTCTACTACACCAAAAACCAATCTTTTTACTATCGTTGACTTTTCCACCTCCAACGACTCTTCACCGAGAAGCTCAAGTATGTCCACAAACAAGCACCGAGCTAGGTTTGGAGTCTACATACTGTATACTGTATAGGTATTCTAGCCTACTTACGGCAACCTCGTCCCTGCCCGCCAACCGGAACCGCTATATACCACAAGCCGGTCCGCATTGATGATTCCGAAAATAGGTACATAACCCTACCCCGACAGGGGTACCCTGCAGAAGCCAGGGATGAAGAGACGTTCAAGTGTCATCAAGACGGGGACCTTTGACAACGACGATCGAGATCATCGAGATTTGTCAAAGAAGAAAAAAGTGGAAACTGTGGGTGGCGAAGGGATCAAGATCCAACTTCGGAGTCGATTTCCGGGCAGTGACGAATCTGTTAAGTATCAACAGTTTCGTTATACGAGCTTTGGATGGTCCACAAAGTCTATATAATGAGGGCGAACTTTAGTGGAAGGAAAGAAATAGCTATATTAGTGTCACAGGTCCGGCGCCTAGTACTAGCATCTGGCACACAGTTGGCCAGACGACGAGTGCCGGCAATGCACGCCAAGCCGGCAAGGCACCGGCAGGCTCAGAGCTCGTTGGTCCCCTCCAGCTCTATACAATTACATATTTAGACCGTGGGGCTGCCTCAGGCAGTCAGGCACCCATACCAGCGCAAGGCCTTAAAGGATAGGCGACAAGGTCCGCCCTACGGGCCAGTCTTTCTTCTCTTCTTCTCGTAGAACCTTAATCAATCATTCTGGTGTCAGCACCTGCGTACCGCTCTGTTGTCCCCCTACAGTTAGATACTTAGCTTTTTTTCTATTAATTTAAGTCTTATTCATACTTTCACTTTTTTTCTACCAATTAGGTCCTATTTATACAAATAGAATACTATTTTACTTAACTTAAAAAACTCTATTAACTTGTTAGTCTTAATATAGATATTATATAGAATATATATGTATATAATGAATTTACGGGTCCATATTATACTATACAAGTTATCACGGGGCGAGAGGGCACCGTATGGGGTAGGATGGGATATGCGTTGTTGCATGAAGAGAGGAAGGGGGAGGAAGTGTGCGGAGGTCTGGC
>MU859323.1:0-36299 GCA_033297205.1 Pseudoneurospora amorphoporcata
GTATAAAACCCAGAGCTCGTATCCTACCTTCCTATGGGGGAACTCTTCCCTCTTCAACTTCTTGTCTTTAGTCCAAGATAATCAAGCGGTACACAATCTACCCGTTGCCCTCTAGTTACGCCGTGACAGTACTAATATATAACCTTGAAGGCTTTATAGTTTATTTCTTACCCAACTACCTGGGGTGGACCCCGAAGGAAATCGTGAACTACGCCGCTATTTGTCGCAAAGAGTTCAGGGAAGGCAAGATCCATTCTAACATCAGGTGGCGTGTGGTGCGCGCTTAAAAGCCGTTTGATGCTTAAAATAGATAACTAACGGGAGGCCACGCTAAACGCCGGTGGATATCGTAAATGATGTATCTGCCCATGTTTGGTTATTGATGTGGAAAGCTTCCTGCGTCAGTCGGGATTTGGGTGCGACACTTCAGTATCATTTATCGTCATTTTGAAAATCGATCATTGAAACCATGGACCCCTTTGCTACTTGTCTCCTCGTCTCCATCTAACGAACAAGGCTCACCGATGTTGATTCCGCCCTACCCATGCCACGTACCTGGCTTTTTCTTTCCAAGTTCCCGGACTCGGCACCGGTATGATCGGCATGCTTCCGGCAAGGTTCATTTAGCAAGGCCCCTTCAGCAACGAGTGTCTATTCCCTACCTACCTTCAACACATCAACACCTTCTTTCCTTTACCCACAGTTGTCCCACCTAGTCTCAGCCAGCCCATCAGGGACCGGCGATGAGCGCCCACTCTTTGTTCAATCTCACACTACTTCTTTGTAAAGAGAAAAAACCAAGACCACAAAGATCTGAAGGGGAAAAGGAATAAAAAGACGAGCGAACACAACGCAACGAAGAATATATTCGACCCTCGTAACCGTCGAAGGAAAGACAAAATCCGAGAAAGGCACCCTTCCGACTGCAGGTCGACTAAAGCATTAACAGTAACTAACACTTCTCCCCCTCTCTTCCGTCACGAGATGTTAATGCACGTTATTAATGCCCCCGAGGTGCTTCTTGAGGAAGATCTGATCTGTGCCACGCGCATCTTGTCCGATTACTAGCAGCAGCCACATCGCCCACATGCACATGCTTCCACATGCAAGAAGACGCATCGCTTCAACCGTGATTGAGAGAGATGACCTTTCCAGTAGGTACGTCCTTGTCTCATCCGTTCCCACTATCAGTATTCAAATGGTTGTTCTATAATCTGGGCCGGTCGGGTGAGGCTAAAGGTATACGTATGATCTGGGGTCAACCTTGTTGGACATTTGCTATGGTCGTTCGAGGTTTTCAACCCCATATTATGGACTATTTATAGAAACAAAACGAAGAACTTGTCATCCTCTACCCGCCCGCTAACTGTGGGAGACCCAACGGTCCCGGTCTATGTTGTTGCCCAGCCGTACATTAAGCATCCAATGGCTTCTGGCCATACACCATGCGGTAGATGAAGTACCCATGAATGTCCTTGTTCTTCATCTCCTTCCGCACATGTTGGATGTAGATATTGATCTCCTCGTCGGTCCACCCCATAATGGTACCGAACATATATTGAAGACTACCCCTAAGGTCGGAGTTCATAGCGGCATAGAAGTATATGCCAAGTTCGTGCATCTTCTTGTCGTCGGACCATGGGGAAAAAGGGACCTATGAGAAACCCGCGGTTAGAGCTGGTCCCTGGGACAGAAGGTGTAGGAAGCAGAGAATTTACCTTGTAATCCTTCGTTACAATGTTTATGAAGCCGGCCTCTTTCATCGCGTTCTCCATTAGGTTATTACTATGCAGATCGACTTCAAACCCAATCTTCCTCCCAGCCTCCTGCCACATAGGGCCCCATTGGCCTACGGCATGAACTTTGTTATCCACGGAACCATCGTCGGACAAAGCAGTACCGGAGGCATCTATATGCTCAATGTAACCGCCCGGTTTGCAGCCTTCATAAGCCTTCTTATACAAAGCAGGCCAATCCTTAACGGTGCCAGTGAGCCAACGGAGGTGAATGAAGTCGAAGAAATTAGTCTTATAGGTCCATTCCTTATTGTAGTCGTCAATATCAAAACGGACATTAGGGGGTACCCAACTAGGCTGGATGGGCGAGATATCAGTGCCAATGACGTTGCAGTTAGGGAATTTATCGGCAAAATCAATTGCCCAAAGGCCTGAAATTCGAGTTAACATTTAAAGGAACAATTCACAAGACAGCGCAGAAATTCAGCGTACCTGTACCCGTGCCAAGGTCAATCGCGTTCTCGATATTCTCTGGAAGAGGCGCATCATAAAGCCTGCCATCCAGACAAATGGTCATCGCATGGTGGCTGAGGTAGGAAATATCTGGTCAGCTACAAGAACTCGCTATGTGAAACTTGGTGGTCAGAATGATGTTCCACTCACAAAATATCCAGCACTTCATTCGCCTTCTCGTCATTGGGAGCCCTGTGTAATGGTTCAATGCTCGTTAGCGTTCGTTGTTTCCTCCCACATGCGCAGTGCTTCATCGATACTCGTCTAGGCTGGAGCGCCACACAGACCCAATGAAGAGGTCAGAATGGGCGCTTCGGTCCCTGGCAAGTAATCCAAAAAGACTTACCAGTACTCTCCGTCCGTTACGCTATCGCTATGGTAAGTCCGGCCGTTCATGGTACGGTATTTGAGGATACTCGAGCTAATCGAAGCAGTCGAGCTCTCGACATCACTTCCAATGGTTGAATCCCCATCATTCTCCTCCTCTTCTGGAAGTCCCTGCAGTGTGACAAGGGAGGTAAGTCAGTGCTCAATTCCAGTCATAATCATCGTGGCCAGGATGTGGGGAACATGAGCTAGCCATACCTGTTCAGCCCAATGAGATCCAGGAAGAAAGCCAGCCGTCGTTTCAGCAGCGGGAGATGCAGGACCGGGCGTGGGTGATTTCGGTGCAGGCGTAGGTGACTTTGCTGCCGCTGGAGTTGCAGGAGCCGGCGTGGGTGATTTGGCTGCCGGCGACTGAGCCTTTCTCTTCGCCGAAGAACTCATGGTGAAATTGTGGATGCCTTAGCGGTATGTTCTTCTTGAAATCGAGTTTGTGGGTGAAGAAGAGAGAATGGCCGGGAACATAAAGTGTTGTGGATGTGCCAGCGTCGTCCGATTTATAGAATGAGGTAGAGTACCCGGTTCAGTGCTAGCAAATGTGATAGCGGGAATGATCTACCCCTCACCGCTCCAATTGGTACTAGAAAAAGGAAAGAAGTGTCCTAGTGTACATAGTACATAGTATGTGATGTAACCCCAGCAATTTAATTAGAATGAGCGGTGTTGTGGCCAATGTGCTGAATGGCTGACTGCCGTGGGGTGGTAATGACTTCCGAGGTTAATAAGCCCGAGTGGTTCCGTCGAGGAGTTGAAGACCTGTGCTAGACTTAGTTGCCTGTTTTGTTCATGTTCTTGACATTCCATGTCCTGCTCCGGGCCGGTTGAGGTTGAACCGGGTTTTCCCACTTGGCTTGCATCTCGCTGGGCACCGCCGAACATGAAGGCGTGATAGGTGGCTTCTTTTGTTGCGTACACCGGTCGTCCCTCTCTATGATCCTTATCCTGCGAGTAGTATACGGAATTCGTGCTTTGTCGTCGTCGTCTTCTTCCTCCACCATAGTCGCCTCTTCTGACTTCCCCCACACCTCTTCTCTTTATTTCCCCGACAGTCACACCCAACATGAACTCCTCCTCCAATCGTCCATCCAACCCATCATCCGGCTCCAACTCCAACTCCCCACCAACCTGATGACTCCTCTTCCCCCCCACCCCGCTTGTATCGTTATTCACTACCACCACCACCGATCGTCTCGCTGATTTCTTCTCAGGCACTAAGTCTAGAGGCGGCACCGGCGGTATCGCCCCCCTTCTCGCATCCTCCCTCGGAGTCGGCGGAGAACGAAGTCCATAACTCGGATGCGGCGTCCACGGCCGTCGTGGAGCTAATTGCTGCTGCTGACCATGTTCATGTTCAACTGGCCTGGAATAGTCAAGTCTAATACTTGGAAGGGAACCTGATGACCTGGAGGTTTTCTTGACACCATGTTGCTGTTGAAGGCCCGGGGATAAAAGCGCACCATCATCACATACCCGCCCCGGCGGTGGCCTAGCCGGAGAAGTTGGCGTCGTCCTCCATGGTGGTGCTGGACGTAGTGCACGTCGCGGTTCTGCTTCTGGTTTGTGGGCATGGTCGTCAAGTCCCGGAAGGGGATTTATTAGTGGAAAGGCTGACGAGGATACCTCTAGGGGATCCGGATCCGATGCTTGTGTTGTGGGCGGTGCTGGTGCAGCTCGAGGATGCGAATATGCCCCTTCCCCCGTTGGGGGACCTCCTAAGTCTAACTCTTGGCGAATTGCTTGTGGTCTAGTTCTAGGCGACGAAGGGGTTGGAGGTAGTCTTCTTTCTCCTTGTCGGTCCATATCTTTTTTTTTTGTTGACTGTACTTGTTCGTTGAATTTTCTTCGTTTGCTGGCTTTCTGGCTTTCTGGCTTTGCGATTTCCTGGCTTTCTGACTTCCTGTTTTGGTTCTCTGTTTTGGGCTTTCCGATTTCCTGCCTTCCTGCCTTCCTGCCTCTCTGCCTCTCTGCCTTTCCAATTCCCAATTTCCTGGTTTCTGCCTCTCTAATTTCCTGGATTCCTGTCCCTTGCGATTTCCTGGATTCCTCCCCTTCCGATTTCCTGGCTTTCCGATTTCCTGCCTTTGCGACTTCCTGCCTTTCCTGCCTTTCCTCGTCTTCTGGTTTCTCCGTTTCTGGGCTTTCCCCTCCTGGTTAGCAAACCAAACTCCCGATACCCCAAACATCCAAAAGCTGCTCAACAACTTCCGGCCCCAAATACCGCAAAAAGACAAACCAGTTGCTGCTCAACAGCCCCCGGCCCAGTATCACAAAAAAGACAAACCAGTTGCTCTTGGAAGTATATCTTACCTTCAGGTTCTAGCCAGCACTGGAGTTCCCCAATCTGGTCTCCAAAGCCTAGCTTCCAAGTTATTTTTCGCAAAGTTTCCCTTTCAAGCTCGCCTCTTCCGTTCCCGATATTGGCTACCGCGGTTTTCCTAATCAGAATCTTCCACGTCAGTATTTCCCTCATCTATGGCCACAAGTTGAAACATCTGACCACTTACTTTGATCAGGAATAATCTTTCGATCCATGTGCCAAAGACGACAAGCCAAAAGAGCAAAGAATCACTTCCCAAGTTTGAGCTTTTATATCTGATATCACCAAATCCGTTAGTGACATACCTCACTCGCCAAACCACCAACAACCAACGCAATGAGCAACACCACCACCAAGCTATACATATCACTCACCGTAAAATTCATCCAAATCACCATCAAGCCCTGCAAACATTAGATTCATCATCTCTCAGGGACTCCCAAGCATCGGCATTCTCTGATTCATCAACATCACTACCCAAAACACAATCATTCACTGCTTCACATTCATGTAAAAGGCTTCAAGTAAAGGTACGTTCTTTATGCTATGGACTTATGTAGAACTGGTAATGTTGGAAAGAAACCGAGACCCAGGACGAAAAACGATTGTGCAAGTGCCATCCATGAATCCTTCCCTGATATCGGTCCCAAGATCCTCCCAAGCATTGACTCCCTCCACGGCCACCAGCATCTTGTTGTATTGATCAGTAAATCATAGTATACTACCACAATCGCCAATATCGTCCAAATGTCTGACCTCAGTGCGTCAAGAAGACCCATCCAAGTCCCAAACCCTTTGGATACCGCTTGCCAATCAAACGCCTCCCCACTGCCGACATGTCCCACCTAGGCAACAATGTCCGGGCATGTGACTGATCCAATCCCAGTCACCAAAGAGCCAGTCAAAGCGACCAAGATTAGACCCACCACATGGTATCGTGGATGGTACTCTCAGGGAAACCAGGCATGCGGGTCAGCTTGGGAGGCGGGTTGTTCTTCTTGAACTCGCTGCTGTAAGTAGAGGCATCTTGCTGTACCTTGCCAACCAAGCCATCCGGGTTGTTCACCTTCTCCCTGACCGGCTCGGGAACCTTGGGGTTGTCACCATAGTCCAGAGCCTCATGGGCGCGGCCACGAGCGCCCGCCAGATGGGCATAGTAGACAGCCGGGTGCAGCGAGATGGGCGTGGTGGAACGGCAGAACGTGTAGCACTGATGGTAAATCATCTTCTGCAACTGGTTCACCGGGGCCTTGATCTCGTCCATGAGCACGTGGTAATGGACAGGACGCGCGGTGCCCTGGAGCGCATGGTGCGAGTTCAGGAAGAAGTCGTAGTGGAAGGGATGGGTAACCTCCTTCTCCACCAGCGTGCCAGGCTCGCAGTTGCCGTTCCTATCTCCCTTGTCGGGGAAGAAGCGAATGTGGTGACGCTTGGTGGCCACAATCACCGTAACCTTGGCGTCCTTTCCGGGAGCGTTGTTGTGTCTGGCCTTGAAGACCTTCTTGATGGCTGCCACCTCCTGCTTCATGACATGTGCAAACTGGCCCTCGGAGACGCCGTCGCGGAAATAGTAGATGTGCTCGACCTCACATCCCGCCTTCTGCTTGTAGGTCTTGAGGAAATTGGGAAGCATGGTTTCGATGTTCTCGTTGGTCAAGACCTCGCTGCGCCAGCCGTTGGTCTCGACGGCGGCGCGATACTGATAACCGTCCCTGTCGACTGAGGCGCACATGGCAGCAATGGACGGCATGTCTGAGCCCGGCGAAGCGTGAGACACATCGACGCCAATCATCATAGTGGGTCTGGAGAAGAACCCGTGAGGCTTGGCCTTGGTGGCAGTGAGGCTGGAGGTCTGTCCGCCCAGCTTGGCGTTGACCTTCATGCAGACATTTGAAATGTACTGCGCATTCGCAGCCTTGACGTGCGGCGCTTGAAGGACTTGCGTAACCACACCGTAGCGACAGTCAAAGATCTTCTTGATCCGCTCGTAAACATGAGCCGACTTGTCCGGGACGACGATGAAGACGATTTCGGGGTACCTCTTGTTTGCCTTGAAGATATTCGACATGTGGAAGTTAACACAGTCCATCAGTGTGCCTGGATTGCACTGAAGATTGACGATGCCGGGAACTGGGTTCGCAACTTTGCCGCCATGTGCCTTGTAAGCAGGGACGAAGGCTTGGCAGAAGCTCTTGATGTTCTGCATATCGACACAGCTGTTGAAGGCAAAGAAGCCCCAGAGACCCAAGGGCTGCTTGTTGCCTTCAATAAACTTGGCGCCGCGAAGGTCCCAGCGACCGGTATTCATGGGTCTGACAGTCTTCTTCTCAAAGAAGACCTCAGGGTGCTTGAGCACCTTGGCCTCAGTCCTAGCCATGTCAGGGGAGATGGTGACGCCAAAGGCCTTGAGGTACTTGTCGTTGGCCCAGTCGAGACGCTTAACCGAGGCCGCAATGTCGTTCTTGCGCTGTGCCGGGCGCTGAACGGCAAACTTGATCATCGCCGCAGTCTGGTCGGGGCTCAGCTTGAAGTTGTACTGGTTGAACGACACAATGTTGCAGAACTCAGCAGGGAAGGATCCAGCACGGGTGGTCTCAATGACGGGCCAGCCGGCCGAGTGGATCAGGGCTTTGCCGTATTTCTCTCTCATGTAGTCCCTGATGGAGATCAACTTCTCGGTGCCGTTGTTCTTCCAGTTGAATTTGACGTGGTACGAGTTCATGCCATCCTTGCCGCCAATCTTGCCGGTCTTATCGAAGGCGAAGCCCTTGATCTTGTACTCCTTCTTCTCCTCGGGGCGATGGAGGAGTGTGAAGCGACAGCCCTTCAGGCGGCGAATGGCCCTGAAGGCCTCAGACGGTTCAAGGGTGTTGCCGCGTACCACCGGCTTCAACGCGTCGGTGACCTGCTGGTCGTTAAGGACCTGCATGCCGGGCAACTTTCTCACCCCACCGTAAACGTTAATGATGTACTTCATCATCTTGTCAGCTGTGTTGGCCTTCCAGAAGGCCTGGTTGGACACATCAACATTGACGCCCAAACCAATGGGCTTGATGTTCTGGCTGAGTCGGAATGAAGCATAAACACCCTTGTATGCGCTGAGGACCAGGTCAAGGTCATAGGATGGCATCGACGGGTGGAAGAAGCTGCGCTTGATGGTTGTCATGCGCTCCGAGGGGCCCTGGCGGAGCAGGTGGTCGAGGAAACTCATGCACTCGAGCACATGGTTGTCCCAAGGAGCCTTCTTCTCGAGGTAAGCCTTGAGAGACATGAGGCGAACCTTGCCGGTGGGCCTGATGGTGAGGTAGAAGACGTTCTTCTTCTCGGCGCCAGGCTTAGGCTTGCGGCCGTTCTCCTCATCCAGGTCAACCATGATGCGCATCTCGTCGACGGCTTGGGCCAACCAGGCTAGCTTGCGCCCGTCATAGATCCAGGGCTTGGGAGTCACGGAAGCAAGCTTCTGCTGGACCTTCTTGGACTTCCAGACCTTGTCGTAGACAACGCCGCCGGTAGGCTCAGGGCTGAGCGCAACGTCGTACTGGGAAACATCCATGTTGGCAAGTCTGGTGACCGGATACTGATTGACCGAGACCATGACGCTGTTGCCCTCGGTGTTGAAACCGCTGCGAGAGGCAAAGGTGCTGCCGACGTCGGCCTTGAGGTAGGCATCGGCAGGCAGGTCGAGACGCTTGCCAACACGCTCCTCATGGCTCAAGGGGGCACGAGTTTCGGTTCTGCCGGGGTCATATCCGAGAGAGGGCGGGAAGTTGGAGTGCGCCTGAGCGGGAGCGGCACCCGAAGCAGCAGCGCCATCCGAGGGAGAACGAGTCTGGGTGGGCGACTGAGGCGGGCCGGCAGGGCGCGAGGGCAAGGTTATCTTCTGACCAGACATCTTGGGAGATCCAGGAGCAGACATGTTGCAGGTACTGGTTGAGACAAGAGTCAGTGGTTTTCCTCTGGATATGTTGCAGTGCGATGATGAGGAAGTGAGATGGGGAGGTGTACCTCTTGTGTAGACGGTGATGGGAGAGGAGGGGGTAAAACTCACAGGACTGTAGACTGGTGTCTAGGTCAGGTCGCTGTCAAAAACGAAAGTCTTGGTCGGTTGCTGCGGTTGCTGTCGAAGAAAAGAATAGAGAGGACCAGTAAGCGAGTGATCCTTGGTTGAGTGTGATGAGGAAGTTTTGGAAGAGGATTAGGAAGGGGGGGAGGGGGGTTCTTATAGATTTCTGGAGGATCATCCACGGCACAGAAAAGGTACGTACCTGAGGCAAGCGCGTGAAAGGGAGCAATCAAGCAGTCCAGACGAGAGGGAGTCAGGATGAGCACTGCCTCTGACTGTTGAAAAAGATGCGATCAGGAATGTTGGAGGGTTGCGATGAACAAGAGAAACGGTGAGCAAAAAGCGAGTGTTTGCCCAGCGTTGAAGGTTGAGATGAGAGGAAGAAAAAGGGAAAAAGGAGAGAGGGAAGTGAGGGGTGGCACAAGAACAGTGCACTCCTTCGGTCGAGGAAGGGACGACTAGACGGCACCGAGTGTGTGATCCGACACTTGGCGGCAGTTCTTGCCAGTTGCGGTCCTTTCCAATTTCCCCTGGTGGCCATTTACATGAAATTTTGGTCACCACTGGAAACATTGAGCCACGAGAATTAGGTATGAGTCGGACGCCCTCTGATATATGGAAATGCGCTATTTACTACCTACGTTAAGTACGTCAAACACCCAGTGTGTGGCGATCCCATGCACAGTCGGAAAGTAGTGATTACTCAGGTTTGGAAACCTGGGAAACTGGAGAAGAGCTACTCTACGTACTTGGGAACATTACCCCGACCTTGAATTCTTGTGATGGTAGCTGGCAAAGAAGGTGTGACGGAGTGTCCGGTCAGTGGGATCCTCAAACAAACTTGTGACTTGCCCAGTTATCACCGTGGTCTTGACTACCTTACTAGGGTACATACTGTCTTGCCAGACAAGCGACTCAAGAAACTTGCGGTGATGACAATGATAGCGGCTGCTACGGAGTTTTCTGTTTGCCTTGGTAAGGTAAATACCTATACTTGGTAATGACGGTTGTCACGAACTGCCAAGACGGTTTGGGTTTCCAAGTGGGAGCGTCATGAAAGTGCAGGCAATCCAGTTGCGAAGTCGCGACTCACGTTTACGGCCCATCAAGGTACCTTATCTTTTGAATATCCCATGGCCGGGCGACGGGAGATAAGCAGCCAGACATTACGTGCCTGGGTTGGGAAGGTGCTACCCCAGGAGGTTGCCGTGGGGCGGAAAGGGTTCAACGCTGCCGCCTTTCCGCAAGCAGGGGCGTGACGATATATCGATAACCCGACGCTTCCAGTTGAATCATGAGCTCCACTCGCTAAGGTACCTACTTACCATCTATTATCAGGGAATCAACATTCACACAAAGATATTCACGGAGAGATTCATGGCAGAGGAGTGACTACCCAGACAATCTGGGAAACTGGCCGCCGCCGTGAACATGGCGATCACTCAAGCAAAGCATCATGGCAACAAGTTCAACAATCATTTCCTTTGTTCTTTTATGCATTCATGTAGCTATAGTAATTTTCTCATCATGTTTGAAAATTACAGTATCGCCTCATAGATAGTAACTCTGCCCTGGATTGCGCCTTCACGACCACTTCGAACATCTTTCGCGTCTGTCTTGACAGCCAACACATGTAAATATGCTACCATTCCATTTATGGAGAGCCATCGCGTCCCCATTCCTTTGTGCAGTCCAATCAAGCCCAGCATCCCCATCCCCATCACGCTTCACCCGGCCCCGATGTTTAAAACTGAAGGTGCTCTGATGTAGTCCGATCCAAGCCTAAGCGAATCCGACCGCCCCGGTGACGGGAACGTCACTTCAAAGTTCAGTTTCGGATTATCGTCCTTCCATTGGTGATCAGGTCCCGGTTGCTGTTGTTGTTACAAGTAGAAGGAACCTTCCACCCGTTGGTAATCTCCCTTGATGTCCGAGATCGGATTGTTGATGCCGATTGCCGAGTGGGTGAATGCCCGTGGAGAGGAAACAGAAGGTGCTATTCGAGTTAAAGCGGGACAGCATCGTGACTTCCATCCTTCAAACTCGACAACCGGCGATTATACTAAGGTAGACCGCCGTCATCCACGCTCATCCGCGCTCACCCGCCATTGTTTGCTCCCACCCCTTGCTTTTCTCTCCATTATCGTCCGGTGTCTCTAGGCACAATCCACCTCATCTTGAAGCTTCATCCCTTGGTGCTTTCCTCTTGCCCATCATCTCATCTTGAGAGTTAGGTAGGTAGGAGATCCTCAAGGTTTTGCCTCGCTTGTTCGTTGAGGTTAGGTTCCTCTGACAACCAAGGCAACAGGGCAAACAGCGGTTGGTTTCATTCGGAGGCAGCCGTGGGCAAGTGACGGGCAAGAGAAGGCAGGCAGGACTGGAGAGCGCAGGGGATCGCAAAAAGGCGCACCACTGCAGTCAGTTGATATTGAGGGGAGCTGAGCAACGATTGATCAACTTTGAGCGAAAAGGTGAGGTGACAGTTGGTTTTGTTCAGCACACCACTACCTACGACGTGTGTCGATTATTCAGGACAAGGATAAGAAATTATCTATCCTGCCCTGGTGAACGCTGATCATGAAATACATTCAGTTCAAGGTTTACATGCAGCACAGCCTTGTCACAGGACGGGAAAAGACGATGATGGATAGCCATATGTGGGGTTTGCAGAAATGAACAAGAACACTTTTTCCCAGCGGGGTAACACTTGGAAGTGGAAGTGAGTTTTTTTTTTTTTTTTTTTTTTTTTTTTTTCTGAATGTCATTCAACTACCATGATAATCTACACACAACTACTACAGCAAAAGGACGACATCGCCCCCCCTGTGAATACCTAGATATCGTCATGCGCATGCACCACTTGAGAATCTTGAGGTTGGAAGATGTGAGTATTGGGAGAGTCGTCCACCAGAAAGAAAGAAGATAAATAGGTACAATGGTACATACATACATGTCTGGGCGGCGGAACACAACAAAAAGCAAAGAACAAACAACAACAACAACAACAACAAGATGTTAAACCATGACGAAGGAGGTGATCACGTGAGACGATTGAGGTGGTGGTGAGAGCAAGAGAGAATGAAAAAGGAGGACTAAGTCCGACTTATATACAGGATAAGAAAAACTAGGCCTATATACATTACCCTCTATACTTATAATCTCTACTTATAACAGCTGTCATAATATACACCCGTTTTAGCTAGTAAAATACCGTTTTCTCGTATCATCTAACATCCCTGCTCAAACTAATAGTACGCTAAGACCGCTGTAAGTACATTATTACTACTAGAATCGTAATAGTGATATGATGCGTGGGACCTCCTCCGCTTCGTTCAACCTAAGAAATTCCTCGATTTCTTCTTCTGGGGCTGTGATTCCGTTATGGCCTGCCATTGCAAGCAGCGGCAGCATTCCGGTTCTCGCGTAGTATCTTCCCGTCGGAGTTGCTGCGAAGGGCTTGTAGGTGTGGTACTTGGCCCATACGTCTTCCCAGCCCCTCCTATCAAGTTGTCTGATTCGGATGAGGGCGAGCATGAACCTAAAAAATAGGAATCGCGACGCTGGGCGATTTTGGTTTAGAAAAACCAATTCCCTCTGGTCAAGCGTGTCTTCCGCTTTGGGTAGTGCATCGTTTTTGTCCCAACTGTTAATGAGGGATATGACGGTCATGTTCTCGACGTCAGGGGAAATCAGCTCGACTTTCCAGCGGGTGATGATGTTGTTGGGAACTTGAGTAACTTCCAACGGATCGATGACGGGGACGATGACAAACAGGTATTTGTCGAACCAGCTCTTAACTTGTTTGGACAGCATGAGAGAGTTTGTAGGGCTGCCGATTTCACTTGCCCCCCGCTCCTTGCCAAATAGGTGCTTCAATACCAACTCGTCATCATCCATGGAGAATGCCTCTGGCACGAGGTGTGCTGCCTTGACTGATGACGATAGAAGGTACCGGCCGCTGATGTGGCACCAGACCCCGATATCGGTCCTATCAGCATCGGGCCGGTCAGAATACAAAGCATCATAAAACTCCTCGGCGTTCTTCGTCCATGAAGCGTCGCGTTTCTTCTTCCACTTCTTCATCTCCTTCTCGTACTCTTTCTGGGTGATTCGCCCCGCTATCTTCTTCAGTTTAAGTAGATATATTTCCTTTTCGACTATATCGTACTCCATCTTTGAGATTTGTTCGGCACGGTATTCTTTTTTGAACCACTCCTGGGGGTTGTTGGAGCTACCAGGCTCCGTAGGGATTTCCTCCCAGGAGCTTAACAGCCTCTCATGGACCCTTGGGCGTTTTTGGACGCGTTTCTCCCCGTCTTCACTCATTTTTGCGTGGCCGTGAAACTCGTGAATTCGACAATGGGATGTCGTTGAAAGTCGGGAAATTCGGCCAAAGGGGGAAGCGGAAAAGTTAGCGGTAAGGTTGATAGTGCAGGTTTGGAGAATGATTTAGTTCGAGAGGCACGAGGCGTGGAGGAACGGAAGCAAGATAACAATAATCAAAACCCAAAGGGGTGTAATAATCTGTAGGTGACAATTGCTTGCGGAAGCTACTATGGTTGGGGCTTGGAAAGTATGATGGGGAAGTCGATGTTGCCGTATTAGATTCCACTTGAGAAAGGAAGGTCAGGCAGAATCTTCCTGCATAGAAGTACCTAAGGTGGTATGTACGAGACTTAAGGCCAGTTCGTTTCCGCGTTAGCGGTTTTCCATTAACTGCCCTCTTAACGCGCATAGTCTGCAGCTGCACTCATGCAACATTAAAGCAGCGTTAAGGTAGGCCAAGACTTTAGCTGCAAGATGGAAAGAGGTGCTTAATATTCAAGTTGGAATCCGAGGCTCTTCTTTTTTTTACTTTTCTTTTTTCTTTCTCTTTCTTCCTCCTTTACTAAAAAGGGTCACTACCATTCTTTTTATTATTACCACTATCCTTTTTATCATTACCACTATCCCTTTCGTCATTACTATCATCCTTTTCATCATCACCACTATCCTTTTCATTGTAGGAGGTAAGCGTTAACCGTACTCCTTAACGCACTACGTCTCGATTTTGAGACGTACCTATCTCAGGATGTCCAGTCATGAAAATCGGCATTGGTCTGCATACTTCCTGCATACAAGTACCCAAGGTGGTATGTACGAGACTTGACTCATTTATTCCCCGGTGTCATTCTACGCCCGGTACACTTTAGATCAACTTGGTCTAAGCCATCGCCATCACCATCGCGGTCATCCTAGAGTGGAGGAGGGAGAGGACAGGCCTTGCTGCCACAGAGAATTGTGTTTCCCTGGCTGGTTGCTGTTCAAGAGGTATTTTTCTTGATGCTGTTGCCCAGCTGTTAGTCGACCGGCAGAAAGGGGCCATACTGATGCACTCCCAAGGCCGCTCCGACTCCAACTCCGACGCCCTCTCCGGAGTGCGTTGCATATTTACTGCGAAGGGAGGTACCTAGTAAGGGTCAAAAGAAGTTTCAAAGCTGCATGTCCGAATACTGCATAACTGCACCGCTCGTCTTGGCGAACAAATAAAACATTGCTGCGACGAATATTTTCCGAGTTAGAAGATTCTTTAAAGAACACTTTCTTCTATCTCTTTCCCCTTCTCGCAATCCAAGACGGTTGAAATCCCACACACATAAAAACATTTCTTATATTGGTTCATCATCATCACACAACAACGACCATACAGAGTTGAGCAAAAAACAAGAAAACACACACATCAATAATGGCAAACACTCCTAATTCCCCGAGCCTTCTTTGGCTGTTATTCGTCTTCGTTTCGGCCGCACACGCCCTCGTCGCCGCCGACACAGCCAAGACAGAAAGTCTTCAACTCTTCGAAACCGACACTCTGATGATTTCTTCCCCGGAACTCAAGTTGTCGTCTATCACCGGAACTCGGCGCGTAACTCCGAACAGAACGGAGACTACATTTTCGACTAGAACGGTCTTGTTCGTTGTTACTGAGGATGAAAGAGGTCAGGCATTTGAGACTACCGGGACCGGGGTTGAGAGTCTTCTCACCTCATCCTCCGCATCTGTTGTGTCTCTGGACGAAACAAAGACCAAGTTCCCAACGGCGGCAACCGTCACCACCAACGTAGCCACCACCTTCTCACCCAGCAAGGTCTCTCCCTCATTAGCGCCGACGGAAAGACTTCAACCCCCCTTATCCTCTACAGTCTCCGTCTCGTCGTCTGCGTCTCTGAGCAAAACAAAGACGACTTCCAGATCCTCCGCCTGGCCCTTCACCATAATCCCATTTCTAAAAGCCTCAATAACCAAGGTCAAGTCCGCACCAGCGACGGCAACCGCCGCCTCAGACATGGACATGAGCAACACAGACATGGCCAACAACGACGCAGTCAACAACGACGCAGTCAACAACGACGCAGTCAGCAACGACATAGTCAACACAGAAACAGGCCAACGATCCGAGAGTGAGATTACCAAGACACACTCGGCCGATTCCGTCTTTGTTTCCGTCATCTTAACTCCAATAGACACAGGCATCATACTCTCAACAGAAAGAGTTGTAGAGGTAGCCACGGGTTCAGCAACCATCACAACAACCGACAAGGCCACAACCACAGCCATCAAGACTGTCACCGTGACCCGCAGCCGCACCTTCTTCTCAACCAGCATCGTCAAACCCCATGCCGACATCCCCAGTCCCACCGGCACCGGCACCACCTCCCGTGCGCACCGCACCACAACCACCACCACCGTGCCCGAGCACACCAAAACCATAACCAGCACCAGAACCACCAGAACCACCACAACCGACCCAGCCCCGCAACAACAACAACAACCACAACAACAGCAAGATGTCCCCGCCCCCGCCGCCGTCGACCCCGTGGTCGTAACTGTCATTGTCACCGCCTCCTCCAAACCCACCTACACCCCCCAACTCAACACTTCCCCCCTCACCAACCCCCTCCTCCACGCCGCCCCCCTCCCCCCTTCCCCCAAAGGAATAGCATCCCTCTACCACCCCCCTCAAAACCGTCTACTCAACTGCTACCACACCGGCCGGTGGGAGTCGCGCGCCGACATGATTAAATCCATCACCTCCTTCTGCCGCTACCTCTCGCGCGAAGCCCACGGCCTATCGGGCCCCCATCCGAAGCCCGACGAGTCCATGTCTCCTCCAAAGTTTTACATCCCCAGCACTCCATACGACACCTCGCCTCCGCCTGATGCGCCAGACCTGGAAGCCATGGAGGCCGCCCTGGAGTACCTCGAAGAAGAGGACAACAACAACAACAAGGATAAAAACGTGTCCTACCCCCTACCGCTGGTAGGCTACCGCCAACACCAGTTCAACTTCGTCGACATGGGCTTCGTCCTGCCCTACACGCACGTGCTCGTCTCGCTGGAAGTCAAGCCCGGGTGCGAGTGGCCCTTTTCCCAACAAGAATGTAACGCGTATCTCCGCATCCCGGTCGACCAGTGCCAGCGCGGCTCGGGCGAGCAGTTCAAGAAGGGAGGCACGGTGCAGGGCCGGACTGGGTATAATGATTTCTACTCGAAACCACACCTTGCGCCGGACGGGGTGCACCAGGATGGCATGTGGGAGACCGGCTGGCTGGGCGATCGCGAACTGGAACGGATGCAGAGGGAGGGCGAGACCGAAAAGAGACTGGGGAAGATGATTGAGGAGAGGGGCTTGAGTAGGACGTGTCTTGTTTGGAGGATTGATGCGGAGAGCGGGAAGGTCTATCCGGCGGAAAATGCCGAGAAGCTGGACTTACCGCCGCCCAACTTCAAGAAGAGGCCGGTTCCTGAGGAGGAGGAGACAAGGTATCTTCCGGTTACGATGGGTGGGGGGGAGGTTGTTTATTCGCCGGTTAGGGACGGTTAGGGAGGGGTGTTTAGATGGTTGGAGGTCCGGTGTTGAAGGGGTGGGGGAGGAAGGAAGGGAAAGGAAGGCAGGGCAGGGAAACAGCTTGTCGGGAGCCGCCCACACCACCGTTATTGCCTGCGTATATCAAGCGTCGGTGCAAGTCACGGGACAGGAGGGACCGGAGGGCTCCCCTGCGCAGGGACGGGAGACGCGGTAGTCTACTGTAGTGACAGGAGCCGTGGCTGTTGGACAAGCATCCACCTCTCCTCCACCTAGGTCCCTGCCAGGGAATGGTGGTGACGGTCTGCTCGGGACGGCGGTTCGGTTGTCGCAGTACCAGGGCCAACAGGGAGAAAAGGCCTAAGCCATGGATATTCAGAGACTGGACTGGCAACCACCAGCATTTTTGCGCCCAAAAATTGGGTAATGAGGAGATGGCCAAAAGGCTGTTTCAAGTTGGAAGTCTTGATGGATTCTGGTTTGAGAAGGCAGTGTTTGTTTGGTCTGGTTAACGTTTGGTCTGGTTAACGAGCTAGAATAAGTGTTGAACTGCCTTTGACACTTCAACAATGATGGACTAACGATCTCTAGCTCTAGGGGATGACGGCGGCGGGGGCGGCAAGGAGTGGAGGAAGGGGGAGGTGGTTGGAGGTTAGGATAAAAAAGGCAACGAGGATTCAGTTTGGGAGTGGTTGACTGCCAGGGATGAGGTGGGAGGATGGTGAGAAGGAGGACAACGGTGGTGAAGCCTTGGGTGGAATTGTATCGGCAGACTAATGTATGATTGAGCTGGTGACGGGGGAGAATCAGAAGAATTAGAATAGGGGGTGGCATCTTGTGGCGTGGAGGATTAAATTGGATTTGTCTGGCTAGCTTGCCTCGATGCTTAGGTCTAGGGCGCAAGACGAGTGAAAAGAAGAGAAAAGGTGGTGGATTGTTGATGAAGCTGGAGCGTTGGCTGAGCTTCATGTCGGATGTCGCATTGGTGGAGTCCGGAATAGTGACTTACTTGTCTTTAACCTCACCAGACCAAAGCTTCCCACAACTTTGTTAGCGTCTGTTAGCGTTCCACCCCTTATATCTTCCCTGCGTTTGCACTCCGCTCCGCACTTCGCTCCGCACTTCCACGCACCACCTGGCAGCACCAGCACGACATCATCGCATTCGCAATCACCAACGTCCGTGTTCCATTCCATCCCTATTCCATTTTGCTGCCCAAAACACCATCTTGATCCAAATATCAACACCCCACCCTTTTACAACTTGGCCCTAACCTCCCTCTCCACCTTCTTCTTCTTCCTCTTCTCCTCCTCCTCCCTATCCTGCTCATTAACCCTCTTCCACATTCTCTTCCTCAAATCATGTCCCTCCATAAACGCCCTAAACCACTCGGGCCTAAAACGGGGTAGTTTCCTCCCCACGCCCCTCGCCGTCTCCCCTTCACCCGCCAGTTTCCTCAACGTCTCAAAGTACTCCTCGAAATCCGGGAAGATCATGCTAAACTTGGGTCCATCACCCCTGACTTTGATCCTCTCCTCCTCCCACTTCTGCATCTCCTCGACACTCGGCAAACGCGCCGCGCGACCAGCCAGTATTCTCGCCGCGTAGACAGCCTGCCACTCAAACACCTTGAAGGTCAGGCCCGCGCCGACGGCACCGACGAACAAGAGGGAGGGGTCCTTTTGCCAGACGACGTGCTGGTACAGATCCGGCACGCGGTTGTTGCGGACGGGGACCTGCGGGAGGAAGGGCACGGTCCAGGAGTAGCCGGTGCCGAAAATGAGGTGGTCGACGTGGGGGATGGAGGTGCCGTCTGCGAGGAAGACGGTGCGGGTTTCTGGGCAGACGCGCGAGATGGACGGGTGGTTCTCGATGCGCGGGTGGCGGAAGGCTTCGTCGCCAAAGTAGCCGTTGAAGGTGTGGCCGACGGTGATGGCGTGCACCACTTGTGGGCACTGGGCGGTGCGCGAGTGGTGGGCGAGGTCGTAGGCGATGTCGGCGGCTGAGACGGAGGCGCCTACTACTACTACTTTCTGTTTCGGGGGGGTTAGTTTTGCTCGTCGAAGGGAAGGGGAGAACAGTGAGATGCATACCTTGCCCTCATACAAATCCCTTCCGCGAAAATGCTTGCTATGAATGACGCTCCCCGGCCTCATCTTTTCAAACGCCTCCAGACCGTCAACCTGGGGAATCCAGGGTACCCAGTAATGACCACTAGCCACCACCACTGCATCGAACCATTCCGTCCACCAGTAATCCTTCTGCTGGCCTTCCTTACGGAGCGTAACCTTCCACTCATCGCCGACCTTTTCCACCCGTTCAACCGTCGTGTTATACGATACCAAATCCTGGTACCCGTTGCGATTTACCAGTCCCTCAATGTACCCCCTCACGGACTTCCAGTGGCGGAACGGGGTTTGGGGACCGTGCAGGTTGATGGAGAAGTCGCTCTTCTCCGCGGGAAAGGGCTCCTGGCTGAATTGCATGGCGAGTGCGTCGACGTTGGTTTCTAGGTAAGGGTAGACGGAGGATTCGGTGAAGCGCGGTTGGTCCAGCTTGGGCGTGAGGGCGGGGAGGGTGTGTGGGATGGGAACGGGCGGGTCGGCGGTGCGGGAGGCGAGAGAGGCGAAGTCAGTGAGAGGCTGGGGACGGTCGTTGTCGCCGATCCTGAATGTGAGAGACAGACAGGTCAGTGATGAGAGTGAAAACTTGGAGGATGTCAAGTGAAGTGAAGTGAAGTGAAGTGAAGTGAAGAAGAAAAACTCACCAGCATCCGCCCGGCCCTTCACGTCTCTCAAACACGCGGATGAGATCAAATGTCCTTTCCTGAGCGAGGGCATCAATGGCGATGGCGCCGGCCGGCCCAGCGCCAATGACGGCCACCCTCTTGATGGGCTTTTTTGTTTGTTGTGTTTGTATCCTGGACATGTTTGTTGACTTGTCTGTCTGGTGTGTTGTAAGTCTTCTTTCCTGCTCTTCTCCAAGATGAGGCTGAACGGGGACGATATTTATCGATAAAGTGGCCCGATCGGGACTTGGACGCTATAATTCGTCCCGGTGTGGATTAGCGCGGTCGGTCGTGTCCGCGGCCGGCAGTGATCCACACCCGGTCCGTCGAACCCTTGGCTTGGCGCCGATTGTGTTATATCACGCCATCCAGACGGCCGATGGGGATTATTCACAACAACAAGACGAACAGTGTTGGTGGTTGATTGACGCTGGAAAGGATTGTTCTTGGGGAAAAGAGAACTGTTCTGGATACTCAAACTCAAAATGTTGGGAACCGCACCGAAAGTAGGTACCAAGTGGTCAGACGGGTCGCTAACAGGACTGTCACTAACTAACAGCCCGAATACCTAGGCCTGTGTATGTAGCCAAAGGACAAACCAGCCATAAACCACCGATGATGTGATCGATCTTGGGTAAGATCGTCGATATTCGAAGCTCTTGAGGTTCTGCACTAGGAACGATCAGACCTGTGGTATCTTGGCTCCGTTCTAGGCCGAGGTCAACTATTCCACGAGTACAGTTCCAATATCGCCAGTTGCTCATCAGCTTGCCGTTGCGCAATACCGTTTCAGCGGCCGAACTTTGATCATGGGGTTTCGGTTAGACCTAAGCCATTCAATCCTCTTTCCATGGAGGTGTCGTTATTCGTCAAAACTTCCAGCCGCTAAGAATGCTGTGGGCGCGCATGCTATCCATGTAGCTAAGGTTGTCCCAACCTACCTAAACTAGACGACCGTTTCGGACTGCAAGTTAACTGAAAAACCCCCGTCAGACAAAACCCCCTCTCATTGCCCAAAAAAGAATCTTTTATGATCCTAGCAATGGAGACGGTGGTCCATCCCTTTCTCGTCTTCGGGCTTTGCCAAGAATAATGTTATGGTTCTTGTGGACGAGTGTCTAGTAAGTAGTGTCCGTCAAGCGGTCAGCCTCAATCTCAAAAGACCTTTTAGCCAAAACGATATACCCGTTGCATTGGTGATCACGTCGACGCCGCTTACGCTACCGAACCCAAGCTCTTGGCATAACCCAAGTCTAGCCTTCAACAGGGGTAATAATTAATTAGTTATCTGGCGGACCTTGTGCTGCCGCACGTGCTGGTTAGGTTGTATGCGGTCAAGTGAAGTGAAGTGATATCACCAATGATGACTGCACGAAAAACGCATTAGCTACCTATGTATGTATGGCGTCTGTTGAGCACAAGTTTCACATCGTATACCGCTTTTTCGCATTCAGATTGGATTTATCTAGCACACAAGCAGTTTAGCACATCTGGCGGAGCCACTGCTCCGCTAAACTTATCATAGTATAGCCGGGCCGGCAAGCCCACTCTTACCCACTTTTACACCCCGCCATCTTTTGCCAAGAAACCTGTACCAACAAGGGGGCCACTTATCCTATCCCTGTACGTACACCAGTAAAACCCCCTTGTTCAGCCACGCAGTTTACGCTGGCTGCAGGCACTCCACCAGATGTGCTAAACTGCTTGTGTGCTAGATAAATCCAATTTGAATGAAAAAAAAGCGGTATCGGTTCTGTAATTCCTCTAATCAAGACAAAGTTACATGAGATACCGATTAGTGAAGTAACGAACATGGTCGGTTGTATTGTCTTACAAGTCACAAGTCACATCGTCCATCAATCATGTCAAACATGTGACAGTCAACTTATGCGTGGGGTTGTAAGAGTTGTGGCTGCCACCAGAAGGGGAAAAAGACAGACAGACGGTCTATGACGGGAATGGTAGAGGCTGGGTGAGTGATTTGGGCACGGGATTGGAGCTTGCTTGCTTGGCCGGTCCAGCATAGATAAGGTACCTGTAGGTAGGGCTGGACTTGGGGCAAGGAGCAGGGCATGGTGAAGGGGAACCGTCTCTGCGCACGATGGGAAGTTACATAAGAAGGACGAGTAGAACAGGGACCATACGGGTCTCGCAGAAGGCGAGAAGGAGGAGGTGGTGGTAAAAGAAAAGAGTTGTATTGCAAACTATTGTTGCTGTCGTTGTAAAGCCGAGCAAGGTGGTCGAAAATTGGTGGAGAGGATATGGGAAAGCGAAGGGACCAAGTGCAAAAGAGGGGCAAAGTGCAAACTAAAGGCAAAAAATGAAAGCGGCCACCTTGTTTGACAGGACAGTCGCACCTTCCACAACGAGTACATACCGCATAATTTACCCGAACAAGCGAGGAAGGTCGGGTGAGTCCTGCCATCCCGAGAACGGAGGAAGGAACGGTGACAGGTGCGACCGACACTGCCACTTTTTCCGTGTTTAATTCAGACTGCGCGGTTTCCTCCCTTTCCATTCTTCGATCACCTCATCCATTAATGAAAGCGCAAATTTTTGTTCGGGATTTCAGGGCAGTTTGCGAGAAAGCATGTGGAGAAACATGACTCGGTGGTGTACGGAGATAGGAGATAGGGGCGGGGTTTACTTATATTACTAACTGGTCTGGCCGTGACTTGGACAAGTACGATTTGAAGGGTGTGCTCTTGAATGTCCACATCATGACTCAGTTGTGATAAGAATGATAGTGTCTTCCTTGCACTAAGACCCTCCTCATCAAACCAAAACCGGCGATATGCCACTCCTAGAAGACCACCCGATATTCATCCTTGCCCTCCTCAGCTCCTCAGCCTCTTCGAACAACCCATGATCCCTCATCAGCTCCTCCAGACGCATCGAGCAAGCAACATACTGATGATTCCAAGTCATGGAAAGCCCCCTCTTCTTCCACTCGATTGCTTCCGACCACTGTTGTGTAGACTCGTAGTAGTCGCCCATCCACCCACAGTAGATACTTTTGACCGCTTTCAGAACTTCTTCCGAGAACATGAACTGAATCGAGTCTTCCATCATGGCTCTGGCCGTCACCTTATTGTACAGACCTTCCAAGCGCTGGGCAAAGTCAGGGCCGTAATCGCCCTTGTTCCACCTCGCGCCCAGTTCTTTACTTTCGGCATCGTTCATGATCATCTGTTGAGCTAACGAGAAGGACTCGGTGTCGAGACAGAAACGGAACAACTCATCATCCTGGGTCACAGAGGAGGGACTGTTGTCATCATCAAGGCAGTCAGACGGGTATGCGTCAACGGGGCTATCGCAGTCGTTGCAAAGGGCAGCAGCAGCACTTGTTTGCATCTCTTCAGCTTTGTTGTGGTCGTCGTCGTGGTCCATCATCCAATGCTCCCCAGTGCTTTCAGGAGAGGCCGGGTCGGAGCACGTGTCCGTTCCCGAGCGAGGTGATCGCCGTTTGATGGCATACTTGAAGAAGTTCCACCTGACAAACTGGTTTTTGTACATCTTGGGTCTGTCCAAGGTGTCAGTCATATGTGCTGTACAGTCAAGCAAGCAAGCACGTGGTTGACTTACGTTGCTTTGAAATGGTAGGTATTCTCCATGATGACGATGATATCCTTGAGGATATGGTTCTGTACAATGTACAGTTGGTGGATGATGTTTTTCCATGGCTCCCAATCCTCGGGCTTGCGTGGAATCATGGGACTCTGCGCCATATGCCCCTTTGGGCCCGTACCACCCAAGGTGTTGTGCCTCCTAACCTGAGCCCCTCCATGTTTTCCAGTCTTTTTTGGGTAGGAGCATGTGCGGCCATGACGAGGCGCAGTCTTGAACCTCCCCGATGGACTCCCGGGACGGGATACGGGGGGAGAGGGCAGCGGGGATTCATGTTGGAACGCTGGCAAAGGTCTCGGAGACGTGGCCCCGGTGTATGCATTGCTTTGAGAAAAGACTCGATCCGAAGAGGGACTTGGGAAGCTATTCACTGGCGGGGAGTGGTATTCCTGAGACTGGCCATACATGGCTAAGTCGTCTTGCTGCTCAAGAAATGCTGCAATGATGTCGTCTGGAGATGGCGACGCGCGCATTGATTCCGGGCTTGAACCGTCTTGAACGGCGTCTGTGGTCATGATGGTGAAGGCTGCAGAGCAATAGTTGGGGCTAAGGCAAAGTCGCGGAGTGAATGTTTGGTCGTTGTTGAGAAAGAAGCGTCAATATATGATTTTGTGGTGTGTTGCGGTGAATGGACAGTTTGTGCAGATGGACGAATATTGTGTTGATGCACAACGAGATGAAGCCAGGAGAGGGAGGGGAATGTACTTATAGGGGCCATGATGCCGTGGAATCTCTAGGGCTAGATTGAAGGGATTTGGTGCCCTTGTTTCGACAAATATCCAAAACGGGATAATGGAGCGTCAACATGGCCAATAGAACAACACGTGCAGCGTCCAAGGCAGGTCGGATAAGTCAAGCGGGAGCTAACAAGTCGAGTCAGTCTCGTCAAATGGGTAGCTGCAAGACTACATCACGACCCGAGAGCCTGGTTGGGTGAAGGGCATCCTTTTGTTAGAGGCCAACGTGGTGATGACTCCATCGGCTCTTGGAAGCGGGAAAGGAAGCCGAGGTACGTACCTTGGTGCCCTAAGCGACGGGAATTAGGGTCCAGGTGTGCTGTGCCATCCGAGGTCTTCCCAAGGGTCTAAAACGGGTAGATTCTCGGGAAAGTATATCAGATCATTTGTCTCTTGCGTCGCCATCTTGCTGCCGAACCAAGTACGTTGTTCGCGGTAGAGAAACTCGGCAACACACTCGGTCGTGGTTTGCTGCCTGTTGTCGCTAGAACTGAAAAAAGTGGTTATGGCCGTCTCGGTTGTTAAGTAACCAATGACTCAAATCCTTCAGCCCTGTAAAGTACCCGGAAATGGCCTAAGGGAGATGATCCGTCGTCACCCCTGTCTCTTCAGCTCCACGGCAACGTGTACCGGGATCGGAGGGGCGCTCGATTCGCAAGGTCGCGACAGGTAGAATCATGCTCCTCACGTCGCGTTTGGTGTCATGGTCGATTCGGTGTGGTGGTGGTGGTAATGCATCCTTTCTCTTCGGATGAATTGGTGAAATCAGGAGATGACGACAATGCTGTTCCCCGCTGTAGCTCAGGAACCCAACAGGGCAGCTGGTGGGTCAACGTCAAATGGAAGGGAGACCCACACGTTCCTGGATTGCCCCACCTGAGAAGCAGAAAAAGTGGAGCAGGCAGCCCTCCACTTACAACCACAACTTGCATTTTTGTTTCAACTTCCTCCTGTTTTCTTTCTGCCCACAACTTGGAGCATGCGCATTCGCCGCATCTCGTGCAACTTTTGCAAGAATTACCCTCCATCATCCACCTTCACCTTGGTTCGGATTCGATCTACCAACGGGATGCAAACCACACCAAACGCCAAGCCTGCCTCGTCATGGACCCAGTTTTGCAAAATCCAAAAGATGTGATCGCCGCAAAAACAAACCACACGAGGCTCTATTTCCGAACCCGGATAGGAATTTTAGGAAAGCTATTAGGCTAGGCACCACACTGCATCGAAGCCAACTCCCCTCCTCTGTGCGCAATCTCGCCTTTCCCTGCTGTGCTAGTCGCTGATGCATTGGTCTCCTTGCTAAAGATTTTCCCGTTTGAAAGGATGCTTATACGCTGCCCCAGCTCCTCATACAAACGCCGCCCGGGGCCATGATCATCATGGATGTAATCGTAGGCACCGTATGAACAGATACCAAACAGCGACATCGATACTCCCAAAGAGGCCATGTATACAACCGCCACATACGAGTCGGGTCCCCACTTCCTAGTCTCCAAAACCGGAGTGCACACGACCACAAACAAGCCAACCATGTAGAACACGGTCGAATACGTGATGAGCATAATGGGGCACTGCCACACGAACATGACCCTCCAGCTGAACGTCCATCGCCATTCATTAGGAGCTGTCAGTTCTTCCTCGGTCAATGGCGGGGTATCCCGGGTATCGATCCTTCCCTCGGCGGGCACTTCGGTGACAGGTCCTGTTTCAGGCACTGTCACTTCTTTGGGAAGCTCCTGCGTTTGCTTCTCTCCACCCTGTGCCTCAATGTCGATGGGTGGTAAGCGGCCTCCAATAAGGCTGCCGCTTCTCTCGCCACTTTTCACAGGCGAACTCTTTCCCGGCTGGCAATCCTCCTTCTTCTTATTATGATTCACCTTCTCGATCAGAATCTGGCGGAGATGTCGCCGTATGGTGCGAGTTGCCCCTGGTCTCTCGCATTCTGGTTTATGGGCATGGTCCTTCGAGGCATCCTTGCTCTCGATGAGAGAAAGTAGCGAAAGTTGTTGCGCCGAGAGGAAGATGGCGGATATGCATAGCGACAGCGACGCATACCAGAACGCAGGGCCGGTCCAGTGGGAACTGGAAACGTTTGACCACGAGAAGGAGGCCGTGATTATGGCCGTCATGACGGTGGCCTGCAGAGAATCATGGTCATCGAGTCAGTAGTGCTGCCGCAACTGATTGTGGCCTCTGGTGATGGCTTCAACAACGACATCTGCTTACCGCTACGGCCACAAACTGCAGCTCATCTCGTTTCCGTTGCCGCCATGCTGCGATTTCAATCCACAACTCTTCCCGCCCCGTCGTACCCGCCTCGAAACCAGATGAAGCAAGCTTTTTGATCACCTGTGCTGGTTGGACCGTGTTGTAAATCAGGAGCCGTTGATACGGGAGAGTGACCAAGAATCTGATACAGGTAAGGATGACGGTTGCCGTGTACCTCAGCGTGTCGGGCCATTTTGGCACGCTGGATGTCTCTGGTGGTTGTTGAGTCATTTTCTGGTGGAAATTCAGGCAAGATGCACAAAAGGGCGAGATGGACTGTAAGACTGATTCCGAAGGCCCAGCGCTAGGGCGGGGCGATTGCCAATTTAATACCTGCCTTTGAGCGGGCGAACAAGTGTCTACTCGGCTGGGCTTGAATTGTCCTTGGGCAAGAAGCGCTTCAGACCTCAAGACACCAAAACCATGAAAGCCCTTGAGTGGGAAACAAGGTTCAACTTGACCCTATGACCAATACCAGGGATGCAACGCCTTCTGCACCGCACAAAAATCAACTTGTTACCCTTCACACATGCAGTCTCACTTCTGATCATGCACTTTTACCCTCCTCCTGCCGCTTTTCTATCATTCGGTCCTGATACCGGCTTCCCCAAAGTCCATGGCGTATCATATCATGTCACGTCGCCGTCAAAACACACGGGTCAGCAGTGCAACCTGTCTAGACCGCAGGTGGCTTGCTGACAGTTGCAGATCAGAGGTTCAGCTTGGACAGCCTGATGATGTAGAGACGACCACTCATAAGTGGTGAGCTTTCTTGTCTGTCCGATGGTGCCACTGGTTGCTAGTGATTGGAGAGTTGGAGAGAATGGCTTACTCGTTGAGAGTGATGCCGTGTTGCCGGTGATAGGCTTCTTATAGCAGTGGGTGTCCATTCAGAGCATCAGAATATCCGAACAGTGAGAGGGGTTAGTCTAAGGGATATGGGGACTGCAAGTTGCAGGTCTGGTTCTCTTCAGAGAAGGTGGCGGTATTTCTCAATCTAAAGTGAGGTTTTGCATCTTTCCTCCATCAGGTACATGAAGGAACCTTCAACATCTCCCCTGTTAGTCTTTTCCCCAGCTCAGCCACATGATTCTACCAGCCCTTCAAGGACGCCTTATCCTCGAGCACTGCTCTTGAACAACTTGATCCGTCCGCCTAAGGGGTAGTAGTGGTTACATTCGCCGCCTTGCACTGGTGGTTCTTGTCCCCGCTGATGCACTGCCAAAGCAACAATTTTCGTGTTATCACCCCTTAGCGAGCCGGTGTAAAGGTCGACACAGAGTTCTTCTGTTTTGCCTGTCAGTCTGAACACATTTTCATTCATAGCAGCAGTCTAGTCTGGCTACCTAGGTAGGAAAAGATGCAAGTAACGTACTTGTGCCAGAGGCTTGGTCCAGAACTAAGTACGCTTCAGGCTGGTAAAGCGGAAAGCCACTTTTGCGAGGCCTTTGTGTCGGCGCAGGCTTGGTTGGATGGTTAGGGGGCAGCCGTTGTTTCTTCCTGTTGATTGGGGTCTTTGTTAGTAGGCTAGTAGCCCTTCTAATGCTAAGACTGCGTGCGAGACATGGACGGGAGGAAAAGCTTACCAGTCCCAGCATCCAAGCAAAAGTTGGTATTTAGCCAATTGCACCTTGGTGTTTCCATCCTTGATCCACCACTGCTGCTCGGGCTTGGGGTAAAGAGGATAATGCCCGAGCCGCTCTTGACGGACGGGAGTTTGGGCTTGCACTGACGGCGAACTTGGCGTTCCAGACTGTCCAGTGTTGAGGATTACTTGGCGCGCCGGTAGCCCTCGGGGATTGTTGGGGTTGGAGTTGTTTGGGAAAGGGCGGTTGCCGCGAAGGCTAGGGGGATGGTAAAACTCCGGCACAAACGATGTCTAAAAGCTGGAAGGACACAGCTGAGAGGTAAGCGGTTGTACGTTGATGGAAGTTGCCCTTGGCTGGCTTATATCTTTCCGGGAAAGTCTAAAGATGGGGTGTATGCTGACCTTTGCGGCTTGCTCGCTACTTAACTTTCACCATGTGCTGACCGACCGATTGGTTCGGAAGCTCTGTTGTCCATCCATCCATATTGCCAAACATAATGCAAACAATTTGTAGTGTAGCTAGCGGCAAATCTGCAGTAACGAGATCCATCCCTTGGTTCGGAAGCAATTCCACGAGCGGGCTGATCTAGTTCAGTTCGCAACAATGAGTTCAGGCTGGGGGATCATCGGTCGTTAATATTGCTTGCGTAGGATAATGCTGTAATGAAATGGTCCGCCTGTGCCTGTCAGTGTCAAGCAAATGAGCCGCCATATTCATTCCGTCCGATACAACACAATATATCCATCCGATCGGGGTCCAGATTTAGAGTTTGTAACCCAGATGATATAGAATATTCCCGAGTCGGGTTGCCCAAAAGCTTGATCCAACTTCCTCGGTAGCTACTAGCTCGGCTGCGGCAGTTAACTGCAACTGCCGTAGACCAACAAACACCATGAAAGTTTGGGGGGAGGGGGGGCAAGAGTCACAAATGTCATGTCATGTCGACACTCGTCGAGCGCTCGTCCGACGTCCAGTATTTGTCCGTGCGTGCGACGTCTTCCATCTTCCATCATCAATGGCAATAGCGTTCTTAGCTATCAAGGTGTAGAACAGATAATGATTCGATGATAGGATAGCTGCCCGCCCCGTCAGTGTGAATGAAGCCAAAGAGGGAACTGAAACGAATGAATGATGAGAGTAGGATGTATATGGGGGAAAATGGGAAACGGGGGCGGGGGGCGGGAAGTCTATATTATATTGAAATGGAGCAAAACCACACCAACAAAGGAACGGGGGCCTCACCACACAAACTTGCATGGCGAGGAGCAGATCCAGAGCTGATGATTTTGTCCGTAGAAACAGATGGAGTTGTCAAACCTCAGCCATAAAACCACCTAAAGGGAAAGACAGAAGGTGAAGCAGAGCTTCACCCCTATACTTTTCTCAAGATAGCGAGGTGCGGATCTGAAGGTCGGTGTCAAAGGAGATAGAAAGCACATGATGAATCTGATCAAAGACTTCAAAGAGGGAGCATTGCAAAGAAGATGGTGTTCAATCTGTTGTCTTCTTGCTTGGTTGATTCTTGGTTGTTCGTTCATATGGCTTGAGGGGGGTTGCCCTTCCTTTTATGCCTTTTTCTATTTACAAGATCAGGCCCACTGCTGATCCGCTCCTCAGTGTCCCAGTGAGTATCTGGGCATCCTTCTTAAAAATCTCCCCATTTCAATATCATCAGGAACAAAACCATCTCATTCATGATCGATTTCGCAAATAATAGGAAGAGTGGGAAAAAAAAAAAAAAAAAAACGTGCAAAGATCTCGACTCTCATATTCAAAGAAAGGTCAACCAACCTACCAAAAATACATACAACACCAGGGATTCGCTGGTCGTCACCGACCCAACTACTAGTCTGGCCCTCACTAAGCTTGTGTATGAGAGTGAGAAGGATATCAATCGGGTCTTTTAATCACGTGGTAGGGTCAAAAAACTGAACAATCACCTCCCGTATCAAATCGTTCGTTACGGAGGCATTACGGTGAGTATAGAGGCGGCGCTAAAGAGATTAATACAATTGGGCAGATTACGAAAACAGTTGACCGTTCTAAAACACCGAAATTGCATTTCCAAGTTGGTCTTACCTTACTATTGCTAGCGCAGCCGCCCCTTTATAGAGAATCGATTGGCTAAACGAGCTTCAGTCCCGTTAAGCACACGGCCACACCATCCAGGAGCATGACTGGGCATGACTGTACTCAGTGCCAGCTCACCCCCTTCAACTTAGACTCACTTTTGAAGCAGTGATCCACTATGACAAACTGATCAGGGCACGATAGACCTCCTTCATGTACCTGCCTTAACCTATCTTCTTCATCGGCCTGCATTAGCCCACCTCTTCCCTTCCATCCTGGTATGTCATAACCATGGTGGTTGGCTTGCAGCAAACTGCCGGCGCAGCTGCCAACACCTTTGTAGACGAGTTGCTTGCGGCGTCGATGATAGCTATGATGCTGGATGCGAGACTGATGATGTCCACCCCGGACGTTTTCGCACGGGTGTCGTTGCAGACCCGAGATGGTCGAACAGATGAGGGGCGTTGAGGAGTGTCGTCAACACTTGATGGATAACAGTACCAGACTGTCGCCTAGAGTGATCGCGGTTGTGTTTGGAAACTGAGGAGAGTGAAGCGCAAGTTGGGGGAAGGTGGCGGTCAGCGACCACAACGTGTCGTTGCGAGAAAAGTTGGATGGGAGGAGGTAGAAGGACGCACATTGGAAAGGAGTTGATAATACCTAATAAGATAGATTATTAGGGCTCGGCGAGGACATGGACGTCAAGTAGAAGTGAATGATGAGGATGGCAATTGGTAGGACGTACTATTCTGTATATCATTTGGATTCGAGATTCGGAACTGTCGGAGGATGTTATCCGGTTTGGACTTGATGGGGGGTTTTGGTCCATATCCGGCTCAGGAGCTATCGCGTTTATCGTCACAATGATCGTGCTCACGGCGTTGGTATTTCGTGCCGTTTCCCGTCTTCCGTCGGTGGTAGCTATGTCGGTGTAGTTGCACCAGAACTCCAACTGCGCGGCTGATGCTTTCATAAAAGCAAGAAAACACACAGATAGAGCGCAACACCCAAAGAAAAATAAAAGGATCTCCTTCGAACACCCTCCATTACCCGTGAAACAGGACCTCCAGCCTATTAAAGTTTAATTCATTGCCTAAAGCCCATCGCGCTATATCACAGAGACCACGGGCACGGGAGAATTGGGTCGCAACGACACGCGCGACAGGACGGGCGCAGTTGCTCAAAATCGCTCAAGAGTATTGTACGCATCAATTCACCCTCAAGCAGAGAAGACGGCTAGATCTGGTACGATCCCAAGCATTTGGTCGCACTTTCGAAATTACTCAGGCATCAGAAACACCCGCGTTCCTTTTCCTCTCCTGCCTATATCCCCAGAGGACTTGCCAAGCCAAGACGGCAAGCGGAATGCCGAGAATTAGGGCACCGGCCACTAGCCAAGCTAATATTACAGCGGCAGAGAACACCCAAAACGCCCGACCCATCTTCTGCAGCCCAGAGTCGCCCAGTCCAGAAAACCATGGGTCATCCGCCGGCACCGCGAGGACAACCTGCATCGATGACAGGGCGAGGGACACGCTGGCAAACAGGAAAAGCAGAGGCACCGTCGCCCTCGCTACGAAGTCGCCAGTTGACCAGTGAGGAATCTCATAGAACCACATTGTGCTGGCGTGCTGGGGACGGAAGATTCGGACGGCCCAGTTCAGTCGTGAGAGTCGTAGCTGTCCGTAGTGATAGCGCCTTGCAACTTGCTCGTCGGTGACATGACGGAAGTAGCTGATAAACTTGGACCATTGAAGCCAATCCTGCACATCGTCGGGCATCAGGTGAGCGTCTTTTGCCAACGCAAAGTCCAGGCGATGCGGTACGAGCAACGCATACGACCGCAAAAATCCCATTGCAACTAAACGGTCAAAGGCCACAGAGCCGGAGTGAGAGGACTGCTTAGGGTTATGTACAGTCGACTCTCCTGCCGGCGGCTGCAAATATATCGCCCAAAAGTCGTGGTTAAGCAAAAACGCCGGAACAGGCTTAATGTAGATCTTGTCCCGGTGCCAGACGAGATAAAGTCTCGGGTCTTTAGTAGGAACAATGCGTCGGCCTTTAACCTCTTGTGTATGGAGCGGGTCGATGCTCTGGCCGGACCTCCTAGCAACAAGCCACAGTCTCTCGTAGAGCTCGTCGAGCAATGGTGTCGTTAGTTGACCCGAGAGATGAGCGCGAACGTCTTCAGGAAGAAGACTGACGGCGGGGTCTCCTGGCACATGCGTTATTGGCTCGATGGCGACGTCTCGAACCGTCGCGTCGGGATATAGACTTAGACGGTCTCTATTGGGAGCGCACGATAAAGGAAAAGGTGCCTGAGAAAAATTAGACATTGTACTCAGATTAACAGTGTTGTGACAACACGATTCAGGGCACAGGCAGGGCTGGGCTAAAAGAAGTCGATATGAATAAATCAATAAAGCTAAAGAGTAGAAAAGAGGAAGTGGCCGAAGGCCGGCGAACGAGGTGCGCCTTAAAATCCAAAAGCTGAGCTACGACGCCAGTGCCATGACAAGTGTGATGAATTGGCTATGGAAAGGCAGCGGGAGAGCAGTGTAAGGTTGGGAAAGAGCACTCCTCCCAGATTTTCCATTGTCGTTGTATTTAAGGAGGATTGGCACACCTTTTCCTCTTCATCCACGCGACCAATCCAATTGTCAATTTCTCTTCATTGGTTCCAACCCAGATCTCAGCAGCCTAATTTCGCAGAGGCCAACCGCAGGCTACAGCTAGCTGTCAGATGTGACCGTGCAGAATTGATTGATAATAGAAACTAGGTAATAGGGGGGGCTAGGAGGCTATCCCAGATTGAATATACCTAGCCAGAAACCCAGATCTCCACCTCCTAATCTGACACTAGCCGCCTGGCGACTTCAGCTGCCAAACGCCACGCCACGCCCACGAAGTTGACAACAAATTGACGCGCCACCCAGTCATATTATGCCCATGCATCTCAAATTTATCAAGAGCCACGGAGAGCTATCATTGTGACGGCGCGGCTCAGCTGCTAGAGGTAGTTGTTCTGTTCTGGCGCAGTGGCCCCACCAGGATCTGGAATATCCTTCGCGTGCCAAACCTATTCTTGTATCTTAGACTTTCTTCCCCATCTTTCGATCTTCATTCAATAGTAGGGTCATTGTCGCTTTGTCGCATTCCTTCCCTCTATTCGCCTGTGACAATCATCGCTATCATCACCTACGCAAGCTCGCGACCAGCGCCACAGCTTGACCGACAAATAACGGACGATTTCAGCAAAGCGGGCCGACCCCGCTTCAAAGAAGCGAGCCGCCATGGACCTTGCTGCAACTGCATGTCTCCTTACCTTTCTACTTTCGCTGGCGTTCCTCTACGACCAATATACGAGGAGAATCCCGACTCGGCTCGACCCTAGGCAGGCTCCAAAATCTAGGTCCGGGCTTGTTCCGGTAGGCGATAGCAGTTCGCCAGCGCAGGCTGGTGGAATTGAGTAGGCGCAATCCGCTGGCTCTCTGTTAGAATGAGTACTGACAAAACTAGTTTCATCTTCGTACACGGCCTGGGATCCAACCCCGATACGACATGGCGAGCGCAGAGACCTGCAGAGATGGGACTTGCGGCAACGGCTGATGCACCCAAAGATACGACGCCCAAGACCAATCAGTTCGTGAACTGGGTCAGCGACTTCCTTCCCAATGATTTACCTCCCACAATCGGCCGAGAAGTTCGCATCTTCTATTATAACTACGACTCATACTGGCAGAGGGATGCATTGTATACACGGCTGGAACTCCTTGGGAAAGGGCTTCTAGAACACATCAGGGGGATCCGCATAACCGAGGCGGTAAGCATAATGATTGATCCGACCTTGGAGTACTACTGACGACCCCAGGAGCGAAGCCGGGACCTGATCTTCGTGGGATATAGCTACGGCGGCCTGGTGGTCAAGCAGGTAGGTTGACTGGCGGTCTCTGAAGTGGCTGAGCTGATCGTTCTAGACACTCGTTGAAGCCCAGAGGCATCGAGACCATAATCATATCAACCGAGACCTTAACCAAATCGCCGAACACACCAAGGGGATTCTCTTTTTGGGCACGCCACATCATGGGTCTAGCCTCAGTAGATTGGGTTGGTGGGTAGCGCAAGCTCACCGGCTACTCGGGTCGAACCCCTCCATCTTAGACAACCTAGACTGCGATTCAATTCCGCTATACGAATTGCACAGCGACTTCACAGAGATTACTCGGGACGACTGGTATATATTTAACTTTTTCGAGCAACGGCCAATACAGATTGTCCGGTTCTGGTTAATTCGGTGGGAACTCTTTGTAAGTAAGGTCCCTTAGTAGGGGCGAGGGGTACTAATAGCAGTTATAGGGTGTTCGCGAGCAGTCCTCTACATATCATGGATCAAATGTCCGAAATATCGGTCTCCCAGTCGACCATTACGGGCTGAACAAATTTGCGACGAGAAGTGAAAGTTACCAAATTATACTTTCGAAGCTTAAGGAAGTAATTGAATCCCAGTCTCGCTCGAAGAAGTGTCACCATAGCGTCTTAGAGCGACTGAAATCCGCGACCATTCCTTTCTCCCGCAACCCTGATTTTGTCAACCGTGAGAACATTCTCGACCAGATCGACCAAAGATGTTCGGAGCCGGCCGGCCGTGTGGCCCTAGTGGGCCTCGGTGGCGTGGGCAAGTCGCAACTGGCTATCGAATACGCGCACCGAACAGCGGCAAAGGAGCCTGATAGATGGGTGTTCTGGGTCCATGCCGGCACACAAGCACGCGTCGAGGAAGGGTTCAAGGCAATCGCTGATGCCGTGAAGCTACCAGGCCGGAGGCAGCCGAAGGCCGATGTACCGCAGCTTGTGTATAGCTGGCTGTCAAGCGAGCGAGACCGCCGATGGATCGTAATCCTCGATAGCGCCGATGATATCGACGTATTCTTCGGCGCTGGCAGTAACCCTGAACGACGTCGGCTAGCTGACTATCTTCCGCAGAGCCCAAACGGGTCTCTTCTCGTCACAACACGCAATAAGGATCTAGCTTTTAGGCTAGTAGGGGGGTACAAGAATACAATCGAGATCGGGCCAATGGCGCAGAGTAATGCTCTGTTGCTCCTGGAGAGGAAATTGGGCTTGCTCTCGGACAAGGATTCGGCAGAGGAGCTTGTACGGGCGCTGGAATACGTTCCACTAGCTATCAGCCAGGCGGCGGCCTACATTCAAAGAAGGTCGCCACGGAGCTCGGTCGAAAAGTATTTGACCGAGTTCAGCAAGGGCGAAAGCAAGAGAGCCTGGCTTCTAGGTCATGACGAGGGCGAGTTTCGGCGAGAGGGAGGGGCTTCGAGTGCGATCCTTGCGACCTGGCAGATATCCTTCGAACATATCCGCTCTAAGAGAGCTTCGGCGGCAGATTTGCTCTCACTCATGAGCTTCTTCGACCGACAAGGCATTCCGGAGTCGTTGCTAAGGCCGCCTCACATAGACGGGGCAATGCAGGAGAGGAGATCCGACGTACAGCACGATTTGGGATCCAACAGTAGCGATGACGAGATACACAACGACGAGATACACAACGATGAGACGGACAACGGATTCGAAGACAATGTAGCAATGCTAACAAACTATTGTCTCGTAACTGTAAGCGAGAGCGGAGATACGTTCGAGATGCACGGCCTCGTACAACTGTCGACGAGGACGTGGCTAAAGGCCTGTGGGAGGGAGGAGGAATTTAAGCATCAATTTGTATCACGGATAGCCGCGCTATTCCCACCCGGAGACTACAGTAACTGGGCGACGTGTCAGCGTCTCTTTCCACACGTTGAGAGGGCCGTAGACTACCGACCAGTGGAGGGCAAACTGGAGGAGGCATGGGCAACGCTGTTATACAATGGTGGATGGTATGCAGAATTGCAGGGTAGATATGATGTGGCAGAGAAAATGGCTCGTAAATCGAGGAGAAGCCGCAAGGAAATACTGGGAAGAGAAGACGAGCGAACATTAGCTAGCACGTCGCTATGTGCAGAAGTGCTTCGGGATAAAGGACTATGGAAGGAGGCCGAGAAGCTGTTTGTGCAGGTGATGGAGATTCGCAAGACGAAGCTCGGGGCCGATCATCCCTCCACGCTGACCAGCATGGCCAACCTGGCGTCGACGTACAGGAACCAGGGCCGGTGGGAGGAGGCCGAGAAGCTGTTTGTGCAGGTGATGGAGACGCGCAAGACGAAGCTCGGGGCCGATCATCCCGACACGCTGACCAGCATAGCCAACCTGGCGTCGACGTTTTGGAACCAGGGCCGGTGGGAGGAGGCCGAGAAGTTGGATGTGCAGGTGATAGAGACGCGCAAGACGAAGCTCGGGGCCGATCATCCCG
>MU859324.1:0-24676 GCA_033297205.1 Pseudoneurospora amorphoporcata
GGCCTACGGCCGCCGGGCATTCATAAGGCTGATGCCAGGCGTTGAGGCTCTGCTAAGCCTCGGCAACCCTAACCTAAAACTGTGGGCAAATGTCCATGTGACACAATGTCTTTTTAATGTCTTGTTTAAAGTATTAAAAAGTGTTATACGAAGTTAAAAAAGATATGATATTTTTTTTAAATTTTTTTCTCTACCTAACAACACCTTTTTGAAAACTGAAAATACTCAGTGGCTTATAAAAACCTTACAGAAAGAAAACTATTTTAAAGAAATAAATACGAAAATTAAAAGTCTAAAAGTTCAAAAAGATAGTATTTAGATAACCCTTAGGGCTATGAGGTTGGTAGTTACTTTGAAAAATTCCGCAAAAATCAACGAGTAGTTTGTTACTACTTTTGATCTTATACACCATTGTTTCATTAAGTTATACTTAAAAAACCAAAGTGGATCCCCGTGCAGATAGAGTTTTTACCCCGTGCAGATAGAGCTTCTCTTTTTTTTTTTCTCTATATGGGATTGTATCACTTTCCGTTAAGACTCTGGACCAAATCAGAATTTTCCTCCCATCCCTCAACACCTTTACAAGGGTAATAACTACCGTACCATCGAATTCTCTCCCGGCGTCCTAACTATCCCAACAAGAAGTACCCCTCCAACAACCGCACTCCTCAAAACGCTTCCAGACAACTTTTCCAAGGTAGGGAGGGCGCTAGAATGGAACGGTATTGCTCCTCGAACCTAATCCCTTTGTAATGGGATGGTAATTCGCATTTTTTTTTGACCTTCCAGGAATTCTGTCGGGTCCATATGGCCGGTTGTCCGGTTTGTATGGCTCGATGTCCCCAAAGTTGGGACGATGGGCTGCTGAAAGTGTGTAAGGAGCGATGCGGAGGTTCCAGCCGTCACGATGCCGACGCGGCCAAGGTCGCAAATGCAGCTGCGATCTTGATTCTGCAGTATGAGGCCGAAGCTACCATCAGAGAGTTCTAGAAGGACAGCTCGCTCGGGTCGGGAACAAGGTGAAGCTATGTGTCGGCGCCGAAGCCTATTACAGCTCACAGGAGGCCGCTCATAGCCGACTGCCCATGACCAGCAATGTCGAACCTACGTTGCCGATAATGGAGCGATGTATTCTGAGGGCTACCAGCCCAATTGGAATCAGATCAATCCGTGGCGATGCCCATCTTCATGCAAAGGGCTACTAGCCCAATTGGAACCAGGCCAACCCGCGGTGTCCATGCTATGAATTGTCGCGAGGCATTTGATCTTCCAAACAGGACTATAGGGTTGAAGAGCTGCAGCTAAATGCCGAAGGTATTGATTAATTCGAGATCCGAGACTCGTTCTTGAGGTAGAACGTCGAGGTCCTGTTCATCGTACGCTAGTCTGGCGACGGACTTCGGTCTGCTGGTGGCAGGTGCAGGGGCAGTGTACGGTAATGGGAATTGGTCCAGTTCGGGGGTTCGGGGGTTAATATGGAAGTCGGAACTTTTCTGTCATGTTTGCAACAACGTCCGGAAAGGGGCAGTGGCCGAGCGGTGTGAAGTGCAGCTTGCTAAACTCCCGGGGCTACAGCGTGGTGTGTACCCATGCCAGTATAGGTAACTATGCTGTCAAAGGGCGTGGTGCCGTTCTGTAGTAGGTAGAACTAGTATCATCAGCTGGCGTCTTCCGGCTATGTATAATAAGGCTCTTTTACTCCTTTCCAGTTGCGATACGTCCCACGTTCGAAACACGCCCTTTCCACTCCTTTTCCTTTCTTGTTCTTGTTTTTTCACTTGCTTATTTCTCTTTCACATGCATGAGGATTGAATACGTTCACGCCAAACGAGCAAAGAAGAGAAGACAGAGAGAGGTAATGTGGCTTATTCAAGTAGCAATCAAGTATTCTGGAGAGGTGATCATTCTGCGAGCGTCTCTATGTGATGAATTGGAACAGCCACCAGCCTTCTCAGCCCGGCCCGACTTCCAGATCGCGTCAACTTCAGCGTGGTCTCGTTCCTACATGTATCCATGGCGTCCGGCCGTGGAGGGCGGATGTATTCCGCGATCATCTGGGCAAAGCTTGCTTGCCGTTTCAGAATGGGAGCCCTTGGCTGCTGTGTATGGTTGTCGTCTGAGACACCACGCACAATGTCTGATCTGAAGATTGATCCCTTGGCTCCATTCACTAAGGCTGTATGGCTCTTTGAGTCTTGCTGTGACTGGGGCTTGGGACTAACGTGATGAGGATTTGTCCCTGGGGTTCCATTGTATTGTTGAGACGCAATAGCCTCTGCCATCGTATTACCGGTTGCGTAACTGGGTGCCCAGCTGGTGCGGCTCGCACGATTCTTGTTGCCAGTTATTGTCCTGCTTCTCCCAGCTACGGCGGTCGAACTTGCGCCTAGCCTTGTAGGAGACACCGTGGCAAACTGTTGATGAGGGTCTGGCCTGACGAGATCATGGAGACTGTCATGTAGCTGCGCTTCCATAGTCTGCAATAGCCCTCGGTGTGCCCTCTCTTCATGTTCCGCTTGTGCAAGAAAAAGCTCGTAATCGGTGAGAGGAACTGGTCTCGTGGCAGTCCATGTTGGCTGCCTTGGTAGGTGAGGTGACTTTGAGTGCTCCTGCTGCGAGCATGCGGATGCCATGTCCCGCCTTTGGCCACGAAACCGCATCTCGGCCAGGGGGTTTGCCAACTCTGGGCGACGATAAGCTCGCCGTGTCTGTGTACGGGATATCTGACTTGTCTCGGACCCTGTGATAGATGGTCGGGATTCGCGGAGAATCGACGGAGGTGGTGTGATTGTTAACTGAGAGAAGTCGGCGGCAGCATGTTTAGGTTGGTAGACGTAGCGCGGCCTTTCTTCCTCGTTGTCGGATACGGTGTCCAGGACTGATGTGGGTTTTTGCCATACCCTGAGCTTGTCTCGAAGACTTGTTCTGCGTCTGAGTTGCGGCTGCGCCATTGCAGGTGTCTGTCACTCGTGGGTGACGTGAAGTCGTACTCTGTGGAAGAAGAGTGAAGACTGCAGGACTTGTAAAGTGGTGGATGAAATGTTCGTCGATCCTGATACTGTGAAGGAGTGGTTGTGCTATGCTTGGAGGATAAACTCCCCTGATCAGCCGGGACGGGGATGGCTGGCCGTGTTATACATCCGGATCAGGGATACCTAGTGAGGTGATGAGAGGGAACTTGAATTCTGTGGGTGGTGTGACATCGACAGGAGGTTTTGGTAGCCAGCGTAGTAGCATCCGACATTGAGGTGTACCAAGGAATGATGAATTGGCGTGCAGACTTGATCGCTCACCAACACCCTCTTCGTGCGCTCCTTTTGATGAAAACAGTTTGGCTCCCCTGCATGACGCATGCCGTCTTGTCAAAGAAGGCAGGACAGGAGGCGAGAAGATGCATCTGACTTGAAGCTTGGCATCTTGAGCATGTCTTTGACCAACATGCGCCGCTTTTGAGCATACAAGAGGGTGTGAAGGGCAGGGTGCGATGATGCCCGTGATGGGGACTTTTGGCTCGTGCAAGTGCAAATGCCCCCTGGAAGTGATAACGAAAAGATGTCATGAAAAAGAAACGACAGAATCTGGAGACAAAAGCTGGGGAATGCGGGGACTGACTCTGTTTGGTCTGACTGGTATCACTGATGCATCTCACTCTGCCTCGTGACTTTACTCCAACCGGCGTTAACAAGTCGAGACGAGAGACGGTGAAGGTGGCTTGGTGGTGGCTTGTCACCAACCGTCTTCATTGGCATGAACATGAAATTCAATTTTCCCTGCAGTCAATATCGGGGACATGTGTAAGATAGTTCGGAATGGAATAAAAAAAGAAAGAAAAAACAAAACCGGTGAGCAACTTGATTGTTGACGTTCTCGTGAGACACTTCGCGCGAATGTCAACCAAGTCCGGGTGAGGTTGGATTAAGCTCGGGGTTGGTTCCCCACCGCCGAGAGCAAACAGTGGACACTCGTCATCTTGTCTTCCAGGTGGTCCTTGTCATGATGTCGATCGGATAGGATCTGGATTTGGGCATCGGCATCGGGAGGGAAAGGGACAGAAACAGGAAGAGGTACAGGAAGAGGAGTGATTTCGACGGCCGTACGGGAAGAGACAGACGGGAAAGGGCATTGATGTCAATTATTGAAGCCATCGCCGGAACTTTAAACGGAATGGCCTGTATTCATCAGCAATACAGCTCCGATTTCAACGGCTGCAGTTTTCTGTGGCTTCAGCCTCAGCCGTGGTCAACGGCCATATCGGGGTGTGGTTGCAAATGATGTCTTGGATACGAGAAAAGGGTACGAAACACAAGGCGGAATTAGGCGGGTTGGTTGTGACGGGTTGTGTTTTAGATTGGAAGAGAGACATTCTAATGAGACAACAAGTTGTTGCTGAATGAGGGGAACTTTTTCTCGGCCGAATCGATTGGTGAGGGTTCGTGCCTGACGGCCCGTGCCGATTGTCAAAGCTTTGGGGACCCACATTACACCTGCCACGCCCACAGCAAGATGGTACCCCACTTGAGCGGTCGGCGGGATCCAGCGCTGTATCTTCTAGACTTCCAACTGCACGTTTGACGTTTGAGACCATCGACACATCTCGTCACCATCAACCATCCACCACACCCCGTCAAAGATGGGCGGCTTTGTCTCTCGTGCTTCACGCCCCGCCAGATACACTCTCGTCTTCCACGCCGAACCGCGGTTCGTCGACACGGTCAAGCAGGCCGTCTTTGCTGCTGGCGCCGGCCGCTATCCCAACTACAGCGAATGTTGCTGGACGGCCACTGGCACCGGCCAGTTTCGACCAGTCGGCGCTGCCAACCCCCACACCGGCGAAGTCGGCGTCCTGGAGAAGATTGAAGAGCTGAGAGTCGAGATGCTGTGTGATAGCGAGGAGACGGCCAGGAAAGCTGTCGAGGCTCTCAAGAAGTGAGTTCCATTGGCTTCTACTGGGTCGCTAACAATAACTCCTACATTCGAACACCGTACGTTTGTTAGTGACCGTCAGCTAACCCCAACAATGACAGAGCACACCCCTACGAAGAGCCATCGTATGCCGTCTACAAGCTTGAGGATTTCTGATCCTGTCATCCATTGCCCCACAACCATTCTCGTGTACGATGAACGATCGCTTCCACAATCATCTTCTCTGTTCTCCGTCTGCAAGAGATGTCGCTATCGAACGCGGCCAAACCGACTGTAATGCCAACCCGATCCAACCCTGGCTGTCTTACAGGGCACTGCCACGATGCCAAATCAAGATTAGCGCACCACCATAGCTGACCCTCCGTCGCTCTCTTTCGTCGCTTTCGCCATCTCCAGCTCGTTCCAAAGGATCGAATGTCAGTTCAATTGACCCTTGACCGATCCACATCGCGACTTCCCCTTCAACAGTTCGACTTCGTTGACGGAAACGCCAAATCAGTTGCCCCGAAAACCAGGCCAGGAAACACACATGGTAGTCCTCTACCCCAGTCAGGGCTCTCTCGTAGCAATGCGTCTCATCAACGTCCACACCCTCGACATCCAGTACTTCTCGGGCACAAGCATCCCCCAATACGCCATCCTGTCGCACACATGGGGCGCAAAGGAGGCAACTTTCCAGAAATGGACAAACAAATGGACCCGATTGACCCACAAGCATAGCTCCGGCTTCCACAAAGTACTGGCCTTCTTGCAGGCAGGCCCGCCGGGATGGTCTTGAGTACGCGTGGGTGGACACCGTGTGTATCGATAAGTCTAGTTCGGCTGAGCTATTAGAAGCTATTAACTCTATGTATACTTGGTATGAGAAGGCTAGTGTATGTTACGTCTACTCTCCGATGTTGTCTTGTTAACTTCGGAGACCGATATTGATACTATGGATTCCCTTCGACAAAGCAGATGGTTTACCCGGGGCTGGAGACTCTAGGAGCTCATCGTTCCCGACAGTGTCCAATTCTACACAAAGGACTGGGGGTTACTGGGTACCAAAAAGGCCCTCGCTGTCATCAACATGCCTTTGCTCTACAGGGAGGGTCCAAAGGCATTCAAGCGACTTCAGAAAGAGATCATCAAAGTGTCCGACGACCACAGTATTCTCGCCTTCGAAATGAACCTCTCCGACGGGACCCTCTTTGCCCACCATCCATCCGCCTTCGTCAAAGGAGGCTGCATCCACCCACACTACGGACGCCGTCTCACTTTGCCCTTTTCCATGACCAACGCCGGCCTAGCTATGACCACCCCACTCATAGGAACCCTCTCACCTTATTGGGTCCTCGCCGTCTTCAATTGCGTCCAAGTCGATACCGGTAACCATATGCAACGTTCGCAGATCTGTCTTCCGCTCTTCGGCAAAGACAACCAGTTCATGCGAGCTCGTATACCCGTCAGCCTCATCAGCCGAAATATCGACGACCCCTATGTCATAAACTCCACCGAAAAGCTAGGCGCCGCCGCAGGTGTCCTCGACCTAACTACCCGCACCGAAACTAGCTGCTATATCTCCCATTTCAGCCGCGTCTACTCCGCCCGTGGTCGCGAGATCGACGTAGCCATGAAAGGATTCGAAGTGTATCCCCAGCCTGACTACGGGTTCATGATCACTTTCCCGCGGGGGATGGCCGGGTACCGACTGCATACAGCCCTGCCGAGGCGGGACCTCCGCGACGACATAAGCTACTTCATCCCCACTTCTCGATACGTCCGCTCCTTCGACTCTTCCCAAGAGGACGAGTTACAGATATCGAACGGAATAATTGTGTTCAAAAACGACAGCCTGCCCGACGACCACCCATCAAAATTCGTCGGTGTATATCTCGCTTTCGTAACCACAATAAGCAGCATAGCTAGCAGCACAATCGCAAGCACCACAAACTCAAACACGACAACCCGCACTACATCAAGCAGTAGCAGCACACAACACCTAAGATGGGCATGTAAAATGTCCCAATACGGGAATTCTACGACCGAGCTTAAACGCCAAACAGGTTCTTGCGAGAGCGAACCAGAAGGCCTTTCTAGGAAATTGGTCGCACTATTACCACTATGAGAACACAATCATGTCAGCACGGACGAGGTTCCAAACACATGGGAAGCCGTGTAGGGGCATGGTCATGGTGGAGATTGTGTTTGATACGGAGGAGTTGGTGAGGGAGAGGGATGCTGAGGAGAGGGATTTCGAGTAGTTGTTCCTTATAATATCGCGCTGGCAGCCAAGACGTTACCATGTCTTCGCGTGGCCGCCCAGCTTCACCCGCGACCCAGCGCCGTGGCAGGGTACGGCTTTCTCGGCAACTCGCTTGCAATCAACAGCTTCCGGAAATCGTTTCTCGCCACTAACTCTCTCTCCAACCCGGCCTCAAGTTGCAGCACCAAACACGGCATCGCGAGCGCCAGCTCCTGTCCTGGGCATCAGAACCGTCATCACATCCGCCACATCATCGCGAAATCCGAAACTAAAAGCTTCGTCAGTTACCACAGCATTACTTCTATCAGCTCACCCATCCGCTCCATTATGCCCTTTCCCGCACCGGCATCCCCAAGACAACGGCAACACCCAGTCCAAGACCTCCTTGCCTGCCCTGCGTCTGCCGCACATGTTGTGCCCTCTTTGTCTCAAAGCCTTCTTGTTCAACCACCTTCCCGAGCACGGCCAGCCCTACTCTGGCTTCCGGCCCCATACAACACGCCCCATGACGTAGCCATGGATCTTAGGATCGTTCCACTCCTTCCTGACGTGGGCGCAGTAGACTTTGGTCTCTTCCTCCTTCCAGCCAAGCAGGGTGTGGCAAATGTAGTTGAGATATCCTTCAAGATCCGCCTCAAGCGTCATCTTCCACCAGAGTCCTCGCTCTGCAGCATCCTTATCCGGGTGCCAGACGCCAACCGGAATTACCATGTCCTTAAACTCGATGTCGACGAAGCCGGCCGCTTCCATATCCTTCCTTTGGATATCTTTGTTATATACTTCAAACGTTCTTCCGAAGGCCCTTCCGCCCTCATACCAGATATTGCCCCACTGAGCAAGGGCGGTGCCTGGCTTTATTGACCCGTCGTCACTGACGAAATGGCAGGAAGCACACATACTCTCAACGTACCCGCCTGGCTTACAAGTCCGATATGCCTCCCTGAAAACGGCGTCCCAATCTTGAATAACACCAATCAACATGCGTAGATTAATAAAGTCAAAGGTATTCTCGGGCCAAGTCCATTCCCGGTTGCAGTCGTCGAGTTCGAACTTGACGTTGGGAGGCACCCACGAAGGCTGGATGGGAGTGATGTCTGTACCAATAACCTCGGCGTGGGGAAATTCGTCGGCAAAATCACTGGACGGGAGAGATGTCTTGTTAATCGAGAAATACCGGAGAAAGAATAGAGGACGCGGGGGAAAACTTGCATGGCCCACATGCCTGTGCCTGTTCCAACATCCAGTACCTTCTGAACCTTCTTCTTGTCAAGAGGGGACAGGAAAAGCTTTCCGCCGGTGCAAATTGTGAAGCAGTGGTGGCTGTTATCAAGACTGTCAGTGTCTGCACTGTCTGATGATTGTAGCCCATGTAGTCTCGTCAAACTGGGGGTTCGGGATTATGAAAGTCCAGAGCACATACGCAATATCCATGGACTCGAGGTGACGCTTGTCGTTGGGCTCCCAGCCCTCGGCATCACCGATTTCGCCGTGGTAAGTTCGGCCATGGTGGGTGCGGTACTCGATAATGGTGCTCGTCAAGGAAGCGGTGCTGGAGGCGATCGATCCAAGTGTTGAAGCTGTATCATCGTCCGAATGCTCCTCGTGGAGCTACGAAAAGAATGCAGGACCTGATTAGTTGAGTTCTCAGTGATGGGAGCGGTCAAAGGAGTTCAACTTACCGGCTGATCAGCCCAATGCGATGCAGGAAGAATACCCGCCGCAGTTGCAGCCTCCTCACTGAGCAGAGCCGCGGGGGCAGCAGCCGGGGTTGGAGATGCCGCCTTGGGACTCTGCGGGCTTTGAGCACTGCTGGAAGCCATAATTGCGACTTTGACGACAGGAAAAGTAAGTACGGATGAGGAAGAGAGTTCCCGTCGAGTTGTCTCGTGGGCACGGCACCGCTTTAAAAAACCCAGGGCGAGGGGTGCTCATCCGGTCGGGACCAGCAACGACTCGGATGCATACCGTACAGTCCGTTCAGTGCGACGATTCACCGTGGCGTGCGCATGTCGGGGAAAATGGAACGCATTTCCACGGGCGACCTAGCCGCCTCAGACCAATGGACGGGTGCCAAAACATGCCGGGGCTCGCCCTCGCTAGCCCGCTAGCCCGTTTTCACATTCATCTCCCGAGTCCCCGTGGGTTCATCCGCTCAAGGAACGCCAAAACAGCACCGCAGTTCCTCAATGGCGCCTTCCTGATGCGGACCTAGACTTTGCTAGGCTTTTATTAGTGCTTGCAAGGGCGAGCCAGTTGGTTGGTGACTTGATGATGAATATCAGGGAATCTGATTACAAACCGAGCGGCACGATTGTCAAGGGGATGGTAGGGATGGATTGGAGGTGTCAAAAAGGGAGAAAAACATGTTTGAGATTAGGTACTTGATCGGAATGATTGCCGACAACCAGGAGGTGTGATTTGACTGACGTCAAGAACCACTTCGCTTCACCTGACGTCTTCACGCGCATGGAGGCTGTTACCGTGGGCTTATTTATGGATTATGGCGGGGTTTGTACCCGGTCGGGTACGGCTAGGTGCGGCGATGGTGCGGTGTGCTGTCTGTCTCCCGTGCGTCTTCCGGTTCCAGGTCTTGCCGGGCCCAAACTCAAACTCACAAAGAAGATCGATTACCCAGGCCGAGGCAGGGCTTCCTGGGGCTGACCAACTAGGGCAAAATACCTATCCTCACCGTCTTCGTCGTCAAAATCGTCCTACTGGCGCTGATCCTCGATGACCTTCAATCTTGATGTGGTCCTCCCAGAGCGCCGGTGTCCCGCATATACTTAGACGGCTACAGCGGCGTAGGCCTTGTACAGGTGAGCTCGACTTGATCCCGTCGTTCTCGATGTCGTGTTTGCCGGGTTGCCCTCGCACTTGTTTATGTTGATGTTGTACTCTTTGACCACGAGCACCGTGCCAAATGTCAATGATGTCTTCCAAGTTTCCAACATCTTCTTCATAGCCTTTATTAGATAGATACATCTTTCTCCATACGTATGACCATTCTCGGAAACAGGCATGGTTAACGACAAGTAGTGTAGAGGTAGAGTTCCCAGCGTGGTGTGCTTTTAAGGGCGATGGAGTTTGGAAACAAGCAATGAGATGGGAAGCATGGGGTGAAAGCACAAAGGCTTGCAGTTGCCAAAGAGGAAGACATCAAACCGGTGACTGAAATCATGTTTCGGAATAATGAAATGGATGGTTGAGAGTAATAGTCTAGTGGATCGGGGAAGCGTTTAAAGAAACATGACGAAATCTTTGTGAAAACGAAAACACTAAAGCACGGATTTTACTCATCTGGGCGAGAAGAGGCGTTCCTAACCCGACGAGTAACTTCCCCAGTGGGTGGACGAGAAGGCAAATACCTAACTACGGCGTGAGATGGAAATATCAAGGACCATCGCCGGGCCGACTATCAAGCTAAGTAGGTATAATAGGATAAAAGCAGCCCGGCTTCTGAATTTTTCGTTCTCCGTCCTTTCATTCTCCCTCCGCTCGTTCTATCCTCTGTCCTTTGGACTGAATCTGAAGTAGAGTGAGTCTGGCTGTGCAAGCTGTGGTTGACGATCCGTCATTTACTTCCATTTCCCTTTCTTCCATCACGTTCGCTCCATCGTCCTATGCTTTAGATGCCACCTGTCTTCCACGAGTCCACTCTGTAGTAAGGCGGATGGTGTTGCCATCAATCTTTTCAACTCGGTAAACGATGGAGCCTCCAAATGCGTACATACCTACCTTACCGTAGGTTGCCCCCCTCTATGGCCAGTCTCAACGAGCTGCTATTCGGCACTCCTATAGCATGGGAGATATCACCAAGGGATAGACGGCCGAGCCTCAAGCGGGCCACGTTTCGTGATGTCAAGCTCCCGAGAAAAAAAACAAGTGAATGGCATCACCGCAGGCAAAGGCGGTGGCAAGTGGCATGGCAGAGAACGGTAGGTATGTTGTCGGGAACTTGACATCGGATAAAAGTCCTTGACGGTACCTTTTCTCGATTAGGTATTGTCCATTCATCCCCTCCCACAATACCGATGGATCTTGCCCATATTCAAATTCCATTCACTGCACCGAGCAGAACCTGATACCCACCCCCCTCACTCCCACCTAGCACCAAGTTCAGATGAACTGTTCAATGACCAGGTCACGAGAAAGGGTGGAAGACCAGACTGACCCTCACAGTAGGATGCAGCTATTGTCCACGACCGTTGGTACCCACTTTCCTATTCACTCGCCCTCAACACAAAACTTGAAATGAACTGTTCAATGACCAGAAAGGGTAAAATATTGAAGACTGACAGAACTGACAATCAGATACTCCTATTCTTCACGATTTCAATAGCGAACGGGGATCCACTCGCCAATGTCATAAGTTCTTCCACCTTGAATTTCTTCGACTCGTCTTGATTCCTGAACTTTACAACCACTGCAACAATTCGCAACTCGCAACCATTTTCGCAACCTGCAAATTTAGCACACACTCTCATCACAACATCCCACCCACAGTGGCATACCAGCATTGGACAAGAGTCATCCTTCTATCCAACAAGTACGTCGCTTCCCTTCTCTTCCATGCAATCTTGAACTCAATTCTAACCCAGATAGCAGATACTAGAACAACGTCGACAACATGAGCGATTCCGTCCAGCAAGAGATGGATTCTGTCATCAGCGCCTGGGAGTCTGCTCTCAACACAATTCGCCAGCGCAAGCAAGAGCTTCAAGCTCAGCTTGCAGGTGCTGCTCCGCGCGCGCAGGCTGTTGGCGTTTTGAGGAGCTTCTACGAGACCGTCAATGCCGTCAAGGACAAGCTGAACCAGCCCACTTCAGTCGAGCGAGGTCAAGTCGAGGCCTCGACTGCCGCTGCCTCTTCAGCTCCTGCTACACCCGCAGCCAACAAGACACTGGCCGAAATCCTCGTACCCGAGAACCCAGTTGCTGTCCCGTCGATCCCTTCCACCCCTGAGTGCTCCGAGCATTTCGCCGCGACAGTTGAGCCTGAGTCTGGATCTCGCTCCGAGACCCAGCTCGACCAATCCGCCACCCCCGGCCCTTCTCCCAGCACGGCTGCCGTTATCGCCGCCGCTGATACCACATATACTCCCTCCCCCTCCGTCTCTATCGACACCCAGAGCCAGGAGGTCATTAACAACAACGACGACGACGACAAGGGCAAAAACAGGCCGATAAACACTACTCCAACCAAGACCACAGCCCAAGCTAGTGGCAACAACAACATCAACAACATCAACAAGTCCGGATCGGGATCCATTCCCTCCAAAAAGGACAACATCGTCAACATCAAAGGCAAGGGCAAAGCCACAGCCCAATCGCCTTCCCCTTCTCCCGACCCCTTCTCCGCAAAGACTATGGACAAGATTACCAAGACCATCCGGGGCAACAGATTCGGCGCCAGACTCCCCCTCATCAAGCCTGTGTCCGTTCTCAACTTTGCCCGAGCTACTGGTACTCCTTTTGGTCGCTCTGTCTCTGGGCCCAGCCGTCTTGAGCAGCAGCAGCGGGCTGTCACTCCCGAGGCTATGCCTGAGGTCGAGGAAGAGTCGGAGTCGTCGGTCTACCTGTCCCTAATGGAGTCGGATCGCGGTTTGTCTGCTACTCCTGATGCGTCCTCCACCCCTGGCCCTGCTTTTGCTAGAGCTGCGGCTGTCAGTGCAGGTGCTGGTGCTGTCGATAGTCCCACCCCCATGGTTGGCAAAGAGCAGGAGCAGGAGGAATTGATTGCGGGAGCTGATGAGGGAGAGGGAAACGCGGAAGTCGTCGACGGCAAGGGCGAGGGCGAGACAGCCACTTTTGCGACTGCAATTGGGGGTAGCAGCAGCAACGGCGAGAGCGGATCTGGATCTGGGTCCAACCGTGACATCGTCTACAGCATCGAGGAGGTCCGGGGCGGCGACATGAACGAGACACAGGGCAGCTCAAACAACGTTGTAGAGGGAACTGGCGAAAACAAGACCAGTATCACTCCAACGAAAACAACCACGACCCAAGCGAGCGGAGTGGGATCCATCATCTCCAAGAAAGACCTGAAAGGCAAAGGCAAAGGCAAAGGCAATGCCAGGTCCAGGTCTTCGTCTCCTGGCTCGCCCTCGCCCAAGAACGACAACCACAAAATCGTAAAGAACAGCAAAAACAAGGCCGCAAAGAGCCTCCAGAAGAACAAGGAGAATCAGCCATTCTCCAAACATAGCGGTAGCCTTTCTGTCGCGAGTTCGTCCAAGACTGCGGCATCTAACAACGATGTCAACAACAATAACAACAACAAACCCACCAACAACGACAAGATCCAAGATGAGATCGTCGTCAAAGGGCCTCTGCTCAAAGGAAAGGGGAAAACGATCGACACCCCAACTCCTGCCCCGACTACGACTATCACTATCGATGTGGATGTTCATGACATGGCTCGAGTTATCGACGGCACTACCGCTACCACCGGTGCCAGCGCCAGCAACATCAACAATGTCGTCGACAAAACGTCAAAGAGCGCCAGCAACAGCGCTATTTCCAGCAGCAACACCGGCAACAACAACAACAACAACAACAACAACAAAGCCAGCGGATCCGGCCGCGGGACACTGCCCAGCAAGAAAGACCCCAAGGGCAAGGGCAAGGCAATCTTCCCTCCCCCTTCTCTACTACCTCCGCCCTCGACCTCCACCGCCGACCCTTACGTTGCCCCCAGATCTGCCGTCACCCCCACCACCACCGCCGACCCCTCCTCGCCCAAGACCACCAAGGGTGACAAAGTCACCAAATGCCCCGCCGCCCGCCGCCGCGAGCGCAAAACCATCAAGCGCTCCGTCGCCAAAAGGGGTGCCCACTGGGCCTTCAAGCTCGAAGCCCCATTCGCCCTTTCCACCGATGACGTCGAGGCTAACCGCGACAAGTGGTTTATCCTGTGCTGTACGGCGCACAACTGCCGCTCGCCCAACTTTGGGGGTAAACACCCCTTCCGCGAGCGAAGGGCGGTGGCGCACTATGCGCCTCCTCCTTCTGGGGATCTGGATGGTTCGGGTGCTGAGGAGAAGGCGGCTGGCGGGAGGAACTCTTGTTTGATGGAGGTTGATAAGGATGAGCGTGAGGGTATGGATGTCGATGTCGATGTGGATGTGGATGAGGATGGTGATGGAGACGTCGAAATGACGGAGGCGGAGATCTTTGAGAAGTTCGGTATGGAGATTGTGCCTGACCAGAAGAGGTGGCCGGTTGACGAGAAGTGGGCGATGAATCACAACACAGATTTGTGTAAGAAGAAGAGGAGTGAGGAGAGGGAGGGGATGTTGGCTGAGTTGTGAGAGTGTGAGGAAACTGTCTGGAATACAACTGGTTACTGGCTTGTTCGAGTGTTGAATGGGTTTATGGACTGCAGTCTGGAGGAGATATATATGAGCATGGTGTTCGAGACTCGAGCCCTTGAGCTGGATGATAGGGTGGGATTACTTGCTTGAGCATTGAACGAGTTTGGAGGGTTTGATCTATTATTTGGTACGAGTACAGTAGGGGAAGGAAAGGGAAAGATAAAGGGAATGTACCTGATCTGGAGATAGATAGAGGCATAGAGCAGCAAAGCCCGATATTGTGCTGGACAGCCGCAGATGTTGGGGAGCGTTTGCGGCTACCACCACTGGCTGTTAGCTCATTGCTGCAAGTTTCCCATAGAGATATTCATGAAAGGAAAGTGCAAAAGGTACCTATCCTTGAAACGTGCCATTGACCATTGAAATTGCCTTGCTCTGCTCTCTATCATTCACTTGTAAAGATGCTGAGACATGCCCCTTGGCAGAATAGCCCAACTAACATGATAACTTGGCACATCAGCGAGATACCTCCTGTTGCAGAGGCATGACACGTTCAGAGATTGCGAAGAGCCATTGAGTGCTGCAGATACAGAACACTCTGCCGGTAAGTGACCTGCTTCTTCGAGAACGATTCTTGAGGCTGTGGCTAGCGAAGAGAGAAAAGAGAAAAGGCCGAGAAGGGCCCAGATGGGAGCCTGGAACATGGTAACCAAAGAGGCAGGAGGACAACCGAAGGGTTATTTTGCAATCATCCGCCGTACCACGATGATAGCACCACTGTCATTTCTCAACCAAACGCAGATGGTGCTGCCGGTTTATATAGAAGTCATCCACAGAAGAAGACAGATTGCCTCTCGATACAGTGCAAGAAGATTGCAGTGGAGATTATCGAAAGTAGGACGACAAGCTGACACTTGACAGTCGCAAAGGGACGCTGATAGCAGCAATTGTTCGGAACGGCTAGGGCGCCACGGTACCAGTACCCTTGGTAACCACCTCAGGCTTCCTGTTGACTTTGCCTCCGTGGGTTCATTGCTTGTATCCCCCACCGCCGATCCCCGGCAACCGCGCTTCCGAATCGGTTCAAGAGTGTTCCGACGGATACTGGGCCGATGACCGTGTTGAGCACGATGGCCCAGACTGCAATGACAAAGGCCTTCCGCGACAGATACGGTGTTTCATTCAAGCCGATCTGAATGATGAGAAGACCAATCTCGCCGCGCGCGACCATGGCAGTCCCAAGGAAGGCTGCTGGGACCCAGTTTGGTTTTGCCGAGGGTGTCAAGAGCGCTTTCTCCGACGGATCCGGCTTCTTGTTTGCGACGAGATCCCACAGTGGGATCACTAGACCGACGACCAGCTTGCCAAGAACCATCAGGATGGTAAAGGCAATGCCCTTCCAAATAACCTCGCCGGTCCAAAGCTCGATGAAGGGGATGGAGAAGCCAATGCTGGGAAAGAAGCATGGTTGAAGGATGAAGCGCTGTGCATCTTGGATGTATCGGTCGAATATGTCGCCGAATGTTGGCCTCTCTTGTTTCGCAACGTCATCGTGGTCGGTCGTGTCGCTTGGTTCGTCGAAATGGACATGCTGCTTGCTAGGTAGGCTCGACACCACTGTGCCGGCCAGGAATGCGCCGAACAAAACGCTTGCTCTGGCGTAAGCAGCGATGGCCAGGAATGCACAGAGTACCAGTACCATCAGGACCATGTTGGCGACGTGTCCGAACTTGGGAAGAATCGCGTCTCGCTGGCTGGTAGGCGGAACATGGGGCCGAGGACGAACTTGGCTGCCAGGGGCGTCAGGATGGCCATCAGACCACTAGCTAGGATGGGCCGCCCTATGACCCAACCAAGATTCGCATTCTCGATGTCGCGCAGCTGGGAGATAACGCTGACGAGGACCAGATCACAGACATCATCGAGAATGGCAGCGCTGATGAGGACGGTGCCGACACGGGTCTAGGCAAAGTCGTGCTTTGACGAGGCGCTGTTGATGACGACGAAGGTGGTCCCCAGGGAGGTGGAGCAGAGGGCAGTGCCGACAATGAAGGCTTTGAGGGGGGCTATGTGTTGAAATGTCAGTGTGTGTGTTCGCCATGAGAGATGCCAAAGGAATGGATAACAGACCATAACCAAAGCCAGCATAGAACAGGGCAAACGTCAGGGCAATCGGGGTGAGCACACCAAGAAGCGCGGCGCTGGTGCTGAGGAACAAGTTCTGCCAAAGGAGATCCAGACGAATGGTCAAACCACCTTCAAAGATGATGATTATGAGACCAATGTAGCCCAAGGCGAGCAAGGTTTCCTGCCATTTCAGGGCCAGGATGTTGCCAATGGGGACGCCATAGATGAGGCCGACAATGATTTGGCCAATAAGCCCCGCACGGAGCACCTTGTCGGCCACCCATGCAGAAACGGCAAGAAAGAAGAAGAAGGAGATTAACGTCAAGATGCTGACGACTAAAAGAGGAAGGAGGAGTCAGCTGGGGAGGGCGCGAGTGACAAGCGATAAGGTGCCTAGGTAACGCACTGTCTGATTCATGATATTCGAGGAAGGCGCCATTTCCTTGGGCGCTCATGTTTTGGGGCGTGTCGCAACAAGGACTCCAGCTTGGCCGATCATGCGCAGCGCGGGGAAAGCGCTGCTGTCCTTTTCGACGGTGATAAGAAGCAAAGCAGCGAAAAGGCAAGAGCAATCCCGCGAAGCACCTAGGCAGACGGGTGTTGTCTTGGGTCGTGACTGAAAAGGGGAGTTCTCAGGAGGTCAGTTTTGCTGTCTTGGCGGTTTAACCACTGTATTCTTGGCGTACTGTAGAGGTCTATGCCTTCCTGCTCGCACGGGCCACACCACCGCGAAAAGTCATGGCCAAGTCGACGTCTTCCAGACTTTGACATAATTCCATTTCCATACAGTAGCACCCGACTGCACAAAGCCTTGACGGCAGACGACCAATACAATCCTTTTTTTTACCGTTTTTTTTTCCTCGGCCTCATTATTGAGCGCACAGGGCGTGCGTCATGACCACACCTGGCCGTGGTATGCCCTGCCGCTGTTTGTCACTGTCTCTCGCGCTGCCCCTTGGCGCTCGCGGGGGCTGTCCCCCAGGCCTCGAGCGCTCTCACCACTCCCGGGTTAGGGTTGGATGTTTATCCAAGATGCACTAGGTAAGCATCCAATCATGCCAAGCCCCCTTGCCTCATCGTGCCTTCTTTCAAGAGTCTTCATCTTTTCCCCCAGCTGGATCAAGTGGCGGGCGTCGGCTGACATATTTGCCATAGTGCACCAACCTTTCATGCTCCTGTTCCGGCCCGATGAGCACAAACCATCTCAGACCGTTGGGTACCGTGTTGGCCTTTGTCATCAACAAAACAATGAGCCGCCACTCCCAAACCAAGGGCCGGGGTCTCTTTATCTTGAAATAGCCTCTCCCTCAAGGCAGCGGGATATGCTTTGACCTGCAATTTGCACCTCTTTCGCCATGATGGCCAGCGTGTCGCCTGCCTGCATCGGCACAATCCCTTCCATGCCATGGATCCTAGTGTCCTTCAGAAAGCTCAATGGGCTATTCAACCCCTATACATGGAAAAACGGTCATGGGCTCGACCGTGTTCAGTCGTCAGAAAGCCTGTATTAATATCGCTTGCTAAGTGATTCTCTCATTTCTCCTCCATCTCCCTCTGCAATACTGCCTTGACCCATCCCCACGGCATAGCCCATCTTGTTGTACACGGACCCATACTAAGCACAACAGGAACGCAACACCCTCGGATCCAGGGCATAGAAAGACCCCCTACACACAAGCAGCCATGAAGCTGGCCTTCACGCTAGCGGCCTCCGCCTTCCTGGCGACGGTCCCCGTCACCGCCTTGCCCATCACCCCCAACACCGCAATCATCAAGACGGACACCGCCATCGTCAGTCCCGCAACCGTCTCCAACACCATCCATCCCACCACTACGACTGTTGGTCTTCAGCCAGAGACTTTGGAGCCTGCAGACGAAACTGACCCAGACGTTGATGAGGAGGTTGAGTCTGACGAGTCTGACGAGGCCGATTATTCCGCATCTGACTATGAAGACTATGTCACTACCGAGCATGTCTCTGACGACGATGCCTCTTCCCACAACCGCGCCACTCCCGGCCATCGAGGCATCAAATGCACCAATGAACATGAATTTCCCTATTGCCATGACACTCGCAATACGAAGCGCCATGTTTCCGCAGGGCAAGCTGAGGGAGGCTTGGCCCCTCTTACAAAGGCCGCCCGCGCAGAAGACTATGGCTACACGTGCGCCAACGTCAAAGCAAAAATGGTGTGCAAAAATAATAATGGAGTCATCGAGTGCGATTGTTTACAGCCGATGGAACCGGCGATCCCGGATGAGAAGGTCGAGGGTGGTTACCGCTGCCAAAGCGGTATCACCAACGTACCGGTGCGTTGTTATTCTGGTTCCATCTATAGTGCAAGTAAGAAGTGTTGGTGTTACCCACCAGCGGAAAAGGCGATCAAGAAGCCGGCGAAGAAGAGAGATGTCACCTCCGAATCTGACTCCCAAGCCACCGAGGTTCACAACATCATATCATCCGTTGTGGACCGTCGTTCCGGCTTCCATATAGGCGGCCCAGGATATCACTGCGAGAATAAGGAAGCCAAAATGGAATGTCCTGTCGCACGTATTTGCGGCTGCGTCGTCACGGATAAGGACGGGAAGCAACGACTTGATGGTTGGCCAGTCAAAGACGATAAGCGAAAACGCCGCGATCTTGATTCAGATTCTGTCGAGCCCGAGTCCGACTTTGAGATCAAGTCCAAGAGGGACTTGCTCCAGTTTGATGTCTCCGTGATGCTGCCTGGAGACGTAGTCAAGGCTCTCACCCCAAAGAAGAGAGATTTGCAGGTCAAGAGGGAGGTGGAGGAGGAGCACTTCCTCGAGGCCAGCATGCTTAAAGCTGGACGGGACGCCAACGGTCAAGACCATGAACTCTTTGCTCGCAAAAACATGGGGTACGGCACCCGACCAGTCGAATGCAAGGAGACGGGCGATATCGCCGGCTTTTGTCTCATCAGCGGCTACTGCTACTGCCTCCAGTGCCAGCTCTTCCCGGATAACTGCGCCTTTATGCAGAGGAAGGGCGTCGGCAACAGCAAGAAGAGGAAGCGAGACTTGGCCCTGACGGATTCCCTCGACGGCGCCAATCCCCCCCTTGAAGCCCGCACATTCGCCAGTGAGACGAACACCAACCCGGGCCAAATACCCAAATATACTATGAAGATCACCAGCCAAGTGATCAAGAACACCAAACCCATCTCGTTTACCTGCGGAAGCACGAACGGCGGGTTCTGTTTCGAAGACGGCTGCTATTGTGTGCAATGCGCAATTGGTCTGAACGATTGCAGATTCAAATTGGTCCGATCGCGCTCAAAACGGGGTGGAGGTGGGAACCATAACCTGCAGGATCGTGATCTTGATGGGCTGTTGACCATCGACGATGGGGGTGGAATGGATCATGAGGAGAGGATTTTTGGTAACGAGAAGCGTGGTGGGGGCTCGGGTCTTCATAGGACCAGCCCGTTTGGCCGCCCGGTCACGGTTGGTCGTCGGAGCGGCTCTCATGATGTCTCGGAAGATGTGCCGGATGACGACGAGGTTTCTGTTGCGGAGAAGCGTGGTGGTTCGGGTTTCCATAGAACCAGCCCGTTTGGACGCCCGGTTACGGTTGGTCGTCGGAGGGACCCTCATGATGGCTCGGAAGATGTGCCGGATAATGACGAGGTTTCTGTTGAGAAGCGTGGTGGCTCGGGTCTTCATAGAACCAGTCCGTTTGGCCGCCCGGTTACGGTTGGTCGTCGGAGCGCCATGGCCAAGGCCATGCCCATGCCCGATAACCAAGCAATTCTGGATAAAAGGAACAAGGGCTTCGACTGCACTAATGCCCTGGGCGCCTTCTGCTTTACCGACGATGAGTGTTTCTGTCTTCGATACAAGAAGTTCCCCAGGGCCGGCTGCCGCTTTGAGGCAAGGAAATTCTTCCGCAATACCAAGATCAAGCGGGATTCGGATGATGGTGTTACGGCCTCATCGGAGGGGGAAGATATCAAGTCGGAAGTTGTCGACGTCGTCGCACCGCCACCGATTACTCCCACAATCACGTCTACTTCCGTTCTGTCAAACACATCCGTTCTACTTGCCACCGCAACCGCTGCTACATTTACGTCCAATCCCGACGACGTCGCCAACCGCAACGGCCACAACCCCGAGTTCAACATCTTCGCCCGCAGCAAACGCGGCGACGGCTACAAACCCGACTCTGCGGTCAAGGAGACGCTTCAGAAAGAGAAGAGGTCTCCCTTTTATGGGATGCATCATGCTATTCCGAGCTCTAAGGTTGTTAAGGCTCCGGGTGCCAACGACATGGAATATGAAGGAGGAGTGGACAAACTCAAAGCCCGTGATCAAGCCTCTGGTGCTGGAAGTGCTTGCACCCTTGAAGGAGTGTGGAATTGTATCGACGGGAAGTCTTACCAAAAGTGTGCCGCCGGCGTTTGGACTCCCATCATGCTACTGGCTGCAGGGACGACGTGCGCTGTCGGCTCATCAACTTCCCCTCTTAACATCACGGCCACGGTTGTCGGAAAGAAGATGAGGCGCCTCACCAACAGCAACACCATAGCCCCTCGTGACAACCCCAAGGGTGGTGCTTGCAGCCCCGAAGGACAATGGAATTGAATCGATGGCATAACTTATCAACAGTGTGCTGCCGGCGTCTGGGGCCCCGTTAGGCCGCTGGCTGCAGGGACTATTTGCTCTACCGCTAGTTACAATGGGGTTGGGGATCTTACGATTATTGCCAAGGATCCAAGGCAAAAAAGATGAGAGCTCGCGACAGCGCCAGTGCTGCTGGAACTGCCTGCACGCACGAAGGAGCCTGGAACTGTATCGACGGGAAGTCTTAGCAACAGCGTGCTGCCGGCGTTTGGACGCCTGTGATGCCACTTACGGCTGGGACTACTTGCGGTACCGGCCAGTTTACTGCCCCTGGGACTCAACACCACGGCAGCGGCTGTTGGACATGATGACGAGTCCAAGGTTGTGGCGGTGCCGACGGAGAGGAAGGTCGGTAGGAGCTTGGAGCAGGAGGGGCAGGAAGGGCAGGATGAGGGGACGCATCGGGTTGCTATCCCTGGAGCCTGGGGGGGATGACGGTGGTGAGAAGTCTAAGAGGACGCAGACGAAGAAAAGTGATGACGCGTGGGATGGTGACCACGGGCCGTATGACTACGAGTGTCATGAGGATGGGTGTTATTGCATGGTTTGTGATTCGAAGTTGAAGGCTTGTAGGAAGGTTATGGTTGAGCATCGAACGGCTGACAAGGGTGGGAAGTGATGGGAGGGAGCAGTCAGTAGACTGAAAGGCTATTTATTACCTGGTCAGGCAGGCTGTTGTTTGTCCTGGACATTTGGGTATAAGGGGGAGTGGATCGGAGGAAGGAAGTCACGGAATGATGTGGGTGGGTTGTAGTTTCTTTCGAGATTGAATTACTGATTTTCTTTCTTTCTTTTTTTGTACAACACGAACAAGAATCTACCTGTGATACCGGGTGTCATGAGAAAGAACTCTTACCTTACTCCACGGACAACACCAAGTTAAGTTTTCCTTGAAGACTTCTCGCATCTGACAAGGAAATGCCTCGGTGATGTTCGCAGAAGACGAAGATACCGGTCGACAACTTGTTCATCTGCAGTCGAAGAGTTGAATGGAGCATAAAACTGTACGCACGGAGCTTTCCTAGTACTGACAGCCTGTCTAACTCGCAAAGGAGTCACTGACCAGCCGAGCAGGCAATCAATTAGTTGCCCTGCTTCTATCGAAATCAACTCGCTGCATGTATGTCTCCGGACTTCCCACAACTCCCTCTGGAGGTGCAGAGGATTTCTCTTTTTTTTCTTTTCCTTACCAGCAGCAGTCTGATGCGCTTCTGGTAATGCAGCGCCCAGGGCTTATGACTACAGCTATTGAACGTTCAACGTCGTGATTCTCCTAGAACCGAGCAGTTTTACCTCATGGGTTACGCATCCAATGTGCTCATCCACGCCGGGGCAACTCAAACCTTGGAAACTCAAGGAGGATGCCGTCCGGCCAAGGTGGATGTAGCCTTTATGCGCTGTTGCTGCATCTGTGCGCGTGTTTTGGACACGTCGCCACCAAGAAAGCATGGAAGATGTAGGTATCCAAAGCCAGGCTGGACATGCGAATGGAAGATTCCAACGAAGCAAGTTACCGTCTGCCCACGTGAGCCGCCCACACATCTCCGTCCCCAAGCCCTTCCCAGAGGACTTCATAAAGGAAGCAGCCCTCTTCTTCTCCTGTTTATCCAACTTATTCCTCACCAAGTTTGGTGTTCTTAAGAGCTTTCCAACTCGTCCACCATCACGGTATTACCGTGATATCGAACACACGATGTTTGACTTCAACCTCCTCGTTTGCGCTTTTCTCCTCATCGGGCACAGCTTCTTGGCCCTCGCTGCCCCAAATGGCCACAACAAACCCAGGAATGCCCTAAAAACCACCACCGCCACGGTCATCAACGCGGACCTGGAGGTTATCGAGGTTGAGAAAACCACCTTCAATTCCGTCCAAGGCACAAAGAAGCTAAAGACCGTCACGACGATCTATGTCACCGTTACACCTCCTAGTACGGTCACCTATACAGTCCACGTCAAGCCTCCTCCTCATCATTATAATTCTTCTTCTTCTACTTCTCCTCCTCCTACTTCTCCTCCTCCTCCTCCTACTTCTTCTCCTCCTCCCCCTCCTACTTCTTCTCCTCCTCCTCCTACTTCTCCCCCTCCTCCTTCTTCTGCTCCTCCTCCTCCTCCTCCTCCTTCTTCTGCTCCTCCTCCTCCTCCTCCTCCTTCTTCTGCTCCTCCTCCTCCTCCTCCTTCTTCTGATCCTCCTCTTCCTCATCCTTCTTTTTCTCATCCTCATCATCCCCTGACCGTCATTGTTCAGCCTCCCCAGACCGTCACGGTCGTGAAAGTCCCGTCTCCGCCGCCTTCTCCTCCTCCTACTCCCAAGACCGTCACAGTCCAACCTCCCAAGAGCTATATGGTCCAACCTCCCAAGACCTATACAGTCCAGCCTCCCAAGAGCTATACCGTCCAACCTCCCAACAGCTATACGGTCCAACCTCCCAAGAACTATACGGTCCAACCTCCCAAGAGCTATACAGTCCAGCCTCCCAAGAGCTATACGGTCCAACCTCCCAAGAGCTATACTGTCCAGCCTCCCAAGAGCTATACGGTCCAGCCTCCCAAGAGCTATACGGTCCAGCCTCCCAAGAGCTATACGGTCCAGCCTTCTAAGACTCCTACGGTCCAACCTCCCACCTATACGGTCCAACCTCCTACCTATACGGTCCAACCTCCCAAAACCTATACGGTCCAGCCTCCTAAGACCTATACGGTCCAGCCTTCTAAAACTCCTACGGTCCAGCCTTCTAAGACTCCCACGGTCCAACATCCCAAGACCTATACAGTCCAACCTCCCAAGACCGTCACAGTCCAACCTCCCAAGACCGTCACAGTCCAACCTCCCAAGACCTATACGGTCCAGCCTTCCAAGCCTCCCACGGTCCAACCTCCTAAGACCATTACAGTCCAACCTTCTAAAACCCCTACGGTCGTAGAATTCCCATATCCGTGGCCTCATCCTCCCAAGATCATCACGATCGAACCTCGCAAGGCCGCCACGGTTCTTCCTCCTGTCAAGACCGTTACGGTCCAGCCTACCAAGACCGTCATACTCGGGGCTAGTCAAGATGTTACCACGACCATCCACACGTCGTCCACCAAGACGCCGGTGAATTTCAAGGAGGATTACACTACTTGGTATCATTGGGAACACGTCGGGGGGCGGATGCATAAGGCCAAGGCCAAGCGCGAGGGGAGGGATGCCGCCAGGAGGGGCAAGATTGGAGAAAGGGGGGGCATGCTGGGGAAGAGAAATGTTGAGAACGTAGAGACTGCCGAGGTCCTCACGTCGTTTATTACGTTGACGGCTGCTGATGTGAGTTAACCACTTCCCTTGTTCTTTTTTTTTTTTTTTTTTTTTTTTTTTTTTTTTTTTTTTTTTTTACGAGTTGTGGGGGTTTTTGTGTGGTGGGGGTTGAGCTATGGGGGACGCCGTCTGG
>MU859324.1:24686-37377 GCA_033297205.1 Pseudoneurospora amorphoporcata
CAAACACCTTAATTTAACTCCACAAATAACAAACAACATCAAAATTATTTTAATTTTTATAAAATTTATTTTAATTTCCTGTATTCATATTGGTTGGTGTTTTTTTTTTTTTTTTTTTTTTTTTTTTTTTTTTTTTTTTTTCTCCCTCAGTGGGGGTTGGTTGGGGACTGAGTGGGAAGCATCGTGCTCACCCGTTCGGGTCTGCCTCTCTGGGGTTTCGATCGAGATTGAATGCCACCAACTCACCTGCCTGTTCACCGCACCATCCCTCCCATGATACCTACCCTCTCCAGCCCTTCCCACGTTTGCACTCGTCCTCACTCCTCACTCCTCGGTCCCCAGTCCCGTCTCCGGCATACCAAAACCCCTTTATTCCTCCGTAGAATAACCTGAACTAACAAACCACCCCTGATAGCACAACGTCGTCACCATCACCTCCACCTCCCACTTTGTACCTACAGTCACCAAGACCATCTACCCCCACCCTATCGTCGCCCCCCCTCTCTACAACGGGGCCGTCCCCGTCCCGGCCTTCGCTCCTCCCGCCGAGCAACAACAACAAGCGCAACAACCACAACTAGTCCTCCCAGGGCAAATTCCCTCCACCCGCTCCGACACAGGCGGCATCAAACTCCAACAAGGCAACAACTTCCCCATTCACATGAGGGATATGAGAGCGAACTTTTACTTCAACGCCGATCGCCCCGAGCAGCTGCAGCCCCGTGGCAAGTATGCCGCTTTGGTTAGTACGCTTACGAAGTATACCCCGTCGGCGGCGCCGCCGCCGCCGCCTCCTACTCCTACGCCTAAGCTGCAACCTCAACCTCAACCGCAACCGATCCAGGAGCAGCAGGTCCAGCCAGCTCAGCAAGATAATACCCCCGAAAACGTCCCCGTCGCGCCCCCGGCGTGGCCTCCGTTCTTTGGGATGCCTGATGAGGTTCGTTCATATTGGGCGGCTGCTGGGGCGGCTGCTGCTGCTGCTGCTACTACGGCCGCTCCTTCCGTGACTGCTTTGAGCAAGCCCAGTAACAGTCTGGTAACAAGCCTGCTTACCCTGTCTGCCGGACAGGCTGGGAACAAGGAGGCGACGGTTTTGCCCGTGTTGGTTGCCCCTGCTGCTGCTGCTGCTGCTGCTTCTGCATCTGGGCCTGTGGTTCCCCCTCCCAAAATCCAGGTTCCTGTGGTTGCAAATGATGCCAATAGCCCTTTGGTTGCGGCTGTAACCGTCGTCCCGGCTGGCTCAACAACGGCCGTTTACCCTGCCGCTAACACCCACCACCACGCTGAGCATGAGGCAAACACCCCCGTGGCCTTCGTAACCACTTTTGTTACGGTCGATGAGGCGGTCCCGACTCCTGAGAAGGGCGGGGCCTTCCCGAAGTTCAATAATAACGTGTGGGAGACGGTGGTGCGTGGTCAAGAAGTGGTTGTTGATGGGCAGACTGTGGAGGTTATGGCTGTTATTACTGGGGGGCCTTGAACGGTCTAACCCTGGGGTGGGTGGGGTAGGGCGATGGGGGGGAAACCGGGATACATATATGGCATGGCAACGATGATAACTGAAGGGGTGGTGGATTGTATGGTGTGCTTGCAACTTGGGTCAGAGGCACTCAAAGGACATAAAGGACCTACCCTATGGAAATGGGGATAAAGACTGCCACTGCCACTGGCAGATGGAGTTGAGTCCGGAAAGGGAGCATGTATCCTTGGAGGCAGGGAAGGTAACGGGGTATCAGATCTCCATAGTCAGCACAAAGTGAAGGTTTTTTTTTTTGTTTTTTTTTTTTGTGGTGTTGTTTTTGGCTTTAGACCATGTGGTATTGCAGGAAACGGCCAAGTTGGAACTGGTGACGAGAATTGCTGTTCGGTAAGGACTCGACGAGAGAGATAGGCATCTGGAACGAGGCTGTCAACGGGCTTGACATTATGACGTCGATGGCCAAGTTGCCGCCGGCATCGTGATGGACCAGCTGGACGGTGGACCTGGACCAGAGCCTCGGGAGCAGCGGGTAGTGATAGGCACGGGTATGTACAGGGATGTGGGTATAGTTAGAAACGGGGAATCCACTTGACTTGCCGATTGTATCTTGACTGGGCTGGACTGGATGGATGACGTAGGAATGTAGCTCGGCGCAGTCAGGGCTTTGCCATCAATGAGGACGGAGACCCAGCCAGCTTGAGCAGAGCTGCCGAGTAGGATTCCATCCATGGTACTGTAATGGCACTGGAAAGCGGTTGCATCAACAAAAAGGTCATGATAGTTATACATTATTGCTTGGGCAAATAGGCAGACGAAACTTCAACCAAGGTCATCAACTTTTTGTCGTGAAAACGAGTCCGAGAAAACCACGTTGGGAATCGATAACAACACAAATACATTCGTCCCATCATGGCCACTTGGTTGAAACTCCAACTCCACCCATTTCCGTCATGTCCGACAACGATTGCACCTTTTCCCATCCGTCTAGCGAACTACAATGAGCTCCACCGTCTTGTTTTGCGTATTGCATGTGAATATCATAACGTAAACTGCCAAGGGGAACTTTGTAGATGGTGTAGGCAGGAGGAATCGCGCGCTCGTCACTTCATCCCATTACAGCAAAGTAATGGAATGCACTTATTTGCCAGGGTTGGCAGCGACAAAGTCCTTGCCCTTCTGGATGTTCTTCTTGAGGTCGACAAGGGAAGCATCAATGAGCTTCTGCTCGGACTCGACGACGGGGCCGATGGGGAGGATCTTCTCGACGCCGTTGGGGCCGAGCTCGACCTTGGAGGAGAAGAAGTCGATGCCCTGGTCCTTGTAGAGGGGAGACTCGACAAAGGTGGGCTCGATGACGCCCTTCTCGCCCTGGGCGGCGCGGAGCAGGGACTCAGCCATGCGGGCACCGGCCATGGCCATGGAAAGGGTGGCGGAACCGGCGCCGTCCTTGGCCTTGACGACCTCGTCACCACCGAACTGGACACGATGGACGAGCTGGTCGTTGGAGGCCAGGTCGGGGTGGTTGCTCTGGGAGAAGAGGGGCACAATGGTCACACCGGAGTGGCCGCCGACGACGGTGATGTTCTCGTCCTTGGGGTCCGTGTTCTTGAGCTCCGAGACGAAGCGGGAGGCGCGGACCACGTCGAGGGTGGTGACGCCGAAGAGGCGCTTGGGGTTGTAGACGCCGGCCTTCTTGAAGACCTCAGAGACGATGGGGACGGTGGAGTTGACGGGGTTGGAGATGACGAGGATGTTGGCGTCGGGGCAGCTCTCGGCGCAGGCCTTGGCGAGGTCGCGGACGATGGAGGCGTTGGTGTTGAAGAGGTCGTCGCGGGTCATGCCGGGCTTGCGGGGGACGCCGGCGGGGATGAGGACGATGGCGGAGCCCTTGAGGGCATCGGCGAGGCCCGAGGCGTTGGGCTCGTAGCCCTTGACGGTGCTCTTGGTGTTGATGTGGGAGAGATCAGCACCGACACCGGGGGCGCCGCGGATGTCGTAGAGGGCAAGCTCCGTGACTCTGGGGTTGAGCTTGAGGAGGAGGGAGAGGGGCTGGCCAATGCCACCGGCGGCACCAAGGACGGCGACCTTGGAAAGCTGTTTGGGTGGGGAGAGAGGGTGGTGATGTTAGCATGGTGTTGAGCTTCTTCAAGAGGAGGATGAAGCTTGCTTGGACTGGAGCTATACATACCTGGCGGGCAGAGGCCGAAAAGGCACGGGTCTGGATTCTGGGAGCGAACATGATTGCTATGGTGTGTAACGACGGTTGGGAGAGAGAAAAAAAAAAGAAGAAGAAAGAGATCAAAAGTTGGAATCTCGGCCGAAATGTTGTTGAAGCTGTCTGTGCAACCAATTGTCTCGTTCCTGGTCCCCCCCCAATCCAGCTTAGCGTAATCGGAATGGTCGGCTGGGCATAAGTACCCCGCCCTGCCAACTTGTCCGCAGGCCTGAGGCAGCAATGACAGCACATCAGAGGACAACAACACCCAGAGACTTTGTGCATGGTCTGTGCACTTGCTGTTTATGTTGCATCCGGGTAAAAGGGCCAGTTCATCCCAAAGAGCCTCGATTCACGACAACACATGTGACTTCCAACATGTCTATCATTGTATTCTATTGTACACCCCCAACTCTATCACAGCCAACTCCCTCAATTATTAAGATGGAGTAATAAGTATAAACCATATCCAGTTCACTTTCAACTCACCCCACTTTCGGCTTTTCTCTCATGTACCTTAAGTCAACTCATAACAATCATCAAGATGTCACATCATGACCCACCCACATCCTATGCCCCCATTCTCGCCCGCAACCGCCTCTCAAACTCGGCCACCTTCTCCATCCTCGCTTTCTCCTCCTCTTCCTCCTTCTTCCTCTTCTCCTCCTCGACCTTCTTAGCCTCCTCGGCCCTGCGCATCTTCTCCCTCTCCAGCTGATCCTCACGGCGCACCGCAATGTCGCGGGCCTTGAGGTCGCTGAATAGGTACTTGAACACAACCTCAACGAGCCAGCACGCCACGTAATCCAAAATCATGACCACAGTCATCGTCCACTTGAACTCATCTGTGAAGGGCACCAGCTTCATCTGCTCGTTGAGCTCGGGCACCAGCTCAGTAGAGCAAGCGAAAGCAATGGCCGTGACACCGATAATGCCGTAGAACATGCCCTTGTTCTCAGAAATAGACTCGCGGAACGGACGGCCTTGATAGTTGACGGCAAAGGTGGAAATCTGCTGGATGAGCTGGAGAAGGTAAACGGCAGAGTTGAGCAGCGAAGGGGAGAATTCCGCCTCGAGGTCGACACTCTCGGAGCGAGGCGCCATCTTGTCGCAGAAGCGGGCAATGTAGATGAGCGTGACGACGTGCACGGCGAACTGGCCGAGAATGGAGCCGATAATGTAAAAGTTGAAGATGTTGGGCTGGGGACGCTCCTTGGAGAGACCCTCCACCGACTTGGCCCGGGAGATGGACAAGAAGCAGACGCTCATGAGCATACCGCTGATGGTGATCTGACCGTCACCAAACTTGATACCCTCCAGATAGAGGACAGACAAACTGTACGCGCTGATCAAGCAGTTGAGCGCAAGAATCTTGTACATCTGGATCGTGGCAACCAGGGTGCAGCGGCCTTGACGGATAATGTTGGGAATGGCGATAACGTTGCGCAGCTTGGACGTGAAGGGAGCAGCGACCGAGGCATCGCCAAGCTTAAGCGTGGGAGGCTCATCGTCATCCATGTCCATATCCATCATGCCCGAGGTGAGCTTGTCAGCAATGGTGGACGCCTTCTGGGCAGCCGCAGCCTGTGTCTGCTTGGGGTCCTGGTTGATAAGAGCCTGGGCGCCAGGCGAGGTAATAGTCTCGACGGGAGCGTTGTGGTGGAGGGACTTGGCAAGCATCTCGACAGTGACACCCTTCTTGGCAGCCTCGCGCTCCATGGCAACCTGGTAGTGCGGGTTGGAGGGTCCGGGCGGGTAAAGGTGAGCGATCAGAGCAGGGACGGGAGGAGCAGGTTGGCCCCAACGCTTCATGAGATCAACCTGCCTCTGGTACATATCCTTGATCTTGTTGTTACGGGCGTGTTCGGCAATGCGAATCAGGTCTTCCTGGGTACCGTTGAGGAGAGCAACACCAATGTGAGCCTGCTTGAGAGCGCCGACATCGTTGGTGCCATCACCAGCCATGAGAGTGTAGTAACCCATATCCTTGAGACCGAGAAGAATGTCTTCCTTTTGCTTGGGGGACACGCGAGCGTAGACCCAAGTGTAGCGGAGCAGCGTCTTCCAACCAACCTGTCCCTTGAACTTGGCCAAAGCGTAACCGGTAACACAAAGATCCTTGGTCTTGATAATCTCGGGGTCGATGGGCTTGGTAGGATCGACCTCGATGTTGACCTTGTCATCGACGCTGCGCCAGATGAGCTTCTCCTCGCCATGGGCGCTGTGCTCGGGGGAATCCAGTATGAGAACATCACGGTCAACAATCTCGACCTCGCGGGCGACGTGGACAGCAGTAAGCGGGTTATCGCCGGTAATCATGACAACACGGTGGCTGCTCTCGTTGAGCATCTGAACGGCTTGCTTGGCATCCTCCTTGAGAGGGCACTGGAGGACAAGGAACCCGGCAAAGATGAGGTCAGCCTCAACGTTCTCGCGCTTAAGGTCGTTGATCTTGCTGGAACCCAGCTCGTTTTCGGTAGTCAGTTGCTTGTAGGCGAGAGCCAGAACACGGGAACCGCGGCGAGTAAAGTACTTGTACGTCTCTTCGTAGTCCTTGGGAATGGTAACCAGCATCTTCATGATCGTCTCGGGCGCGCCCTTGACGGCAACAAATGTGCCGCGGAGCTTCTGGCCCGTCTTGGAATCGGTAGCGTTGACAGTGGCGACGGAGCTCTGACGCTTCAGGGCACTGGAGAACTGGAAGCGGCGCTTGACCTGGACGTTGCCATGGACGGTGCTCTTGGCGCCAGTCCTGGCCTTGAGCATATCGTTCTGGCCAAGAGACCAGCCGAGGGCAGTGAGGGTAGCCTTCTCCATGGGATCACCGACAATGTCTCCCTCATCGAGCCTAACAAGAGCGTGGGCAGTGGCCAGAACGAGGGTAGTCTCCAAACCGGCCTCGTCAACAGGGGTCATGTGGCTGTGAGCACCGTCGGACTCGCGCGGGGTGTCGGTGCCGGAATGGCCGAGACCAAGACCAGCAATGCCCTCAACAACGAGATCCTCGCCAGTGAGAGTACCAGTCTTGTCAAAGCAGGCGACGTCGATACGGCCAGCAAACGGAATTCTGAAGGGCTCAGTGCAGAAGATGGCAAACTTGGCAAGGGCAGACAAACTGGTGTTGACAGCCAAGCTAAGCTCCATGGGCAGCTCAGGAGGAACGACACTGGTGACAATCAAGACGCAGTCGAGCATAAGCTTGGAGCGCTTGCGGTCCTTGCGAACACCCTCGTCCCAGACATACCAAGAAGCGGCAAGGGCGAAGATCAGGAGGAACAGAATGAAGAACAGGGCCTCGACGTTGTTGGCGGACACGCGCTCGGTCGAGTAGATCATGGTGCGAACCAAGCTACCCTGCGAAGTCTCGAAACCCGTCTTGGTGACAATAGCCATGGCGCCGTTATCGGGAGGAGTAGGGACACCAGAGGCGAGCTTGGGCTTCTCCTCATCGGGGTTGCCGTGGGTGATCTGGAGGACCTTGGTGCCGCCCCAGAGGAAGGCGTTCTTGTCAAGACCCTCGGTGTCAATCTGGGCGTCGCCGGGACGGAGCTGGATGGAGTCCTTCAACAGAGGGGTACTCTCGCCGGAAAGCATGGCCTCGTTGACGATGGCGGTTCCCTCGACCAAGATCATGTCGCAAGCAACACCGCTGTCTTCCTTTGTACGTGTGACCGAAACAAGATCACCGGGGAGAAGCTTGTCGCTCGTGGTCTCGGTCCACTTGCCGAGGCGATAGGCGTAAATCTCGTAGGGCTTGATGCTCATGCTGCGGAATTCGTTGAGAGTGCGCTGGCGCTGCCAGACGACGGTGCTCTCGAAGACAACGAGCATGAAGAGGGTGAAGAGCGAGTAGTACCAGTATTCGTCCAGCATCCACAGACCGACGCAGAAGACCTGGAACACGAAGAATGGGGCGACGGCGTGTTCCTTGAAAAGCTCGGTGAAAGTAGGGACGGGGATATCGAACGTGTTTGAGCCGTAGTGCTGCTCCAAGCGGTCGAGCTCCGAGGCGGTCGTGATGCCCCTGGACTTCTGGAAGGCCTCGAGCTTGGGCTTGGGCTCCTCGTCGATCTGATACGTGAGGGTGCTGAAGGAGTTGGTCTCGGCATTGTAGAGGAATCGGCGCTTCTGGAAGAGGAACGAGGTGTTGGTCTTGCCTCCGGCCTGTGAGGTGGTTTCAAGTTAGCATTCGGTCATCTTCTCTCTCTCTCTCTCTCTCTCTCTCTCTCTCTCTCTCTCTCTCTCTCTCTCTAGGGGGCAAACTAACAGTATCGCGCACAATGGGGCAGATGTCGGAAATGCCAGCGTTAGCAATGGGGATGACCTTGATCAGCTGGGCATCTTGCACGGAACGGGCCTTCTTCGCGGTGAAAGTGGCACGAAGGTTGATGTTCCAGTGGGTGCAGAGCCAGACGAGGGCCTGGATGGTGATGATGGTGCCGGACCAGACAAAGGTCCATTCCTGGCCATTGATGTGCTTTTCGTAGAGGTCTTGGTCGAGGTAGTAACGGAAGAAGATGGGCCAGATGATGGCAAAGGGCCAGACGTAGGCGTGGAGGTAGAGAGGCAGCGGCCTCAACAACTCGGCTGACTGGATCTGCGCGTTGTCGACGAGCGGCGCCATGATAGCGGTTCGACGGGGGTTGGGGGTGGTTGTCGACTATAGAGACGGCATCGAACAACGGCGTCTTTGGGGGGTGTGGTCGAAGCGTTCGTTATGTTATTATGTTGGTGATTGATGGGAGCAGTCGACTCGATGGTGTCGATGTTGAGGTGTTGCTCTGGTCGGTTGCTGGTTGTTTGTCTCGGATGAATTGGACACTTTTCGTTCGCCTGGGACACTTTTTCCCACCAACAAATGGAACGACTGGCAAGTCCGAGCCAAGATTCAGACAGGACTAGCGCTTTTCTGTTGGCTTCAGCACCTGTCCTCAGCGCTGCGCGTCCGCTGGCGACGTAACCAACGCCACCTTTCAGTGGACTTTTTGCCCCGAAACGCCAGTAGCCCACTTCCAAGTGGACCGCGCCGCTCTGGATCCACAAATGACACGAGGCGAACCGTGCACGTTGATCCCGGCAGGCAGGCGCGCCATGAGCAGCCGTTGTTTGCCGGCCGAGACCCAGAGGCGGACGAAGAGTTCAACATCTCATTCCTGCCCGCTGTGTCTCGCTTTCCCAAACATGGCTTACGACGAGACTCCTCATGGCCGAACCCGCCTACCCTGTTCTTCTATGAATTAGCTACTCTGTACTTAGTTTGGGTATTACATTGAGTTTCTATCCCCATTTCCTATTCTCGTTTTTGTGTTGATCATGTACAAACAAGCCCATTCTGCAGCTTGCCATGCTGTCGCTGTCACTGGATTTAAGCTGGCCTTGATTGCACAGTTCAAGTTGTCTTGTGGTCTAAATCCGACCCTTTCATTGCGTCCTGGCCTTGACGTTGATCCATCATTTACATGCCGTTATCGGCGAGGAGAACAAATCTGTGTCAGGGGCCGATGAGAGTTTGTGCAACCGAGAAGTTTTGTTTGGTAGACGCCAAGCAATTTGCCCCTCATGACTGGTTATCTACAAGAAACAGAAGCGCTCTTTCCAGCCAGAGCACAAATGTCTTCTGGGGCTACGACATAGGCCCCATGACTCTGACACTCTCCAAGTCGGTGAGCAGACCAACCTAGTAAGCAAGATGAGAGTTGAAATGAGCCATCCTGCTTTTTATTACCTCATGGCATCCTTCCTAGCACCCTATCACTGATGTATGTTCCCCAACCTAGCGGAGGCGAGAAGAGCCAAGGTAGGCCACTCACCCTTGCATTAATTCATTAAACGCCATCCGAGATGCCAGCTGACAGTCGTCACTAAAAGATGTAGATGTGCCCCGAAAGTCTCAGTCCCAGTACCCCCAGATGCCCTCTAGGCAGGCCACCCATAGTCTTGCACCATTATCAGCTTGAGAACGTTATTCATGATCTCAGAGACACGATCCTGGTAGCCCTCGACTTCGAGATGATCCATCACCCCAATACGTCAAGACACTATCCGAATCGCAAAAGATGTCCGAGCTCGGCATCGCTATCTACGACCCTCGAGATGCCGCCGCCTCCTCCTCCGAGTGCCTGACATATATCAGGAAGAAGAGAACCATGGACACCCAGACATCCATTCGCAATAAGCGCAACCACCTAGAGATAGCGGTCTCCTATTCCCCGGAGAACAATTACTGGCCTTGCAGTTATCATGGCCCGCTTTCGCCCCAGGCACCCCTCGTCCGCCTCTCCAAGCAACCATTGTTACCATGCCATCAACTGTTCCATCAGCGGCCTGGCCAGCTCCTGTTCCCATTCCTTCGGCACCAACTCCAGGCCCTATTATGCGCCCCAGAGTGTACACCAGGGCATATGAAGCCGGTCTGATACGCTGGTTGGCTAGAGTGTTCGGCGCCATTTCAGGCCGGTTGGTTTCGTGTAACATTGTCAATCAGATCCGCAGATGGGCGGGGAGCAGGGAGGCTCAGAGCAAAGAATGGGCGTGTAGGTATTCAGGGCATGGCCAATTCCTGACCCTTCGCCAAAGTTGCAGCCATGCACGTAAAATTTTATGCGTCTTTCTTAAGTCCGATCTTCATTTTCCTTTCATGCAACGCAGCCAGAATGCCCAACACGGTCGGTCCAACGCAGGAAAGCAGAGCATCGGCAGGATACCTCCGATCAAGGCAGTCACAACCGCCCTGTTGGAAGGGGTGTGTGCAGGTTCCAATCGCCGCCGCGGCCCCGGAGCCTTTCTCGGAATCGGTATCATCGTCTTGATTGCGAGTTGTCATCCTTGTCTTTGTCCCAGAGATTCATGCTGACGAAATATGCAGGATCATTCCAAGATTAGAATCTGAACACAATGGCTTTGTTTACTCGGCTTCCTTTTCTGGACGCTGTTGTGGATCATCTCCTTTTCAAGTGCAGGCCCGGTGCGACCTGCAGACTCCGAGAAGCACTGCACAGCTTGTCACCGAGGCTTTCATCGAGCATATATGCACAAATTATCCGTGTGCATATGCATCTTAATTGGTTCAGCGTTACCTCTATGCAACATCAACTCCCTTGATTCCCATTGGTTCAAAGCCACTTACATGGTCGATATTGGGACTTGAGCTCTCCCGACGTTGTCTTCAACGCCAGAAAACGAGGAAACGGGTCAAGTGGCCGAAGAGACGCATCGACAAACTACGGACCAAGATGGCCTGGTCCCTGCTTTTGAGTTCAAAAGCTTGCGGCAGATGGATGCCGGAAAGGCTGAGCGTGAAATGTGGGTGAATGAAAGAGGCTGGGATAATGGGTGGTGTTGTCAAAACCATGGCGCTCGAGAGTCACCCCGGCAGCACCTCTCGGACTTCCCAAGGAGCGGGCAATTCTTGCTTCCAAGCCAAGTTATTTCCGGCTTTACGACTGTTGCATCTCAGCCAACATCAGTGTTGTCACGATTGCAGAAGTCCGGGGGTTGTGGCTTTCGGCAATTACGCGTGTATTTACCTTTTCCCGTACTGATTAAATGTTTAAACTGTGGTATATACGCCTTCCGTTACCCCCCTTCCTTTGCTACAAGGCCAATCTCTTCCTTTCCCCATCCTGTTCTTCAACCTCTTTCTCCGCACTCTACGCATCATCAAGTTTCCACTCAACCCAAAATACTATGATTACCACCAACGAACAGCGAAAATGAGATCCACATGCCCGCCACCTCCGGCTGTCCACAGCTATGTGGACTTGGTAAACTTCAAGAAAACACAAAAAGACACCATTTTTGTGGCTGTCGATGTTGAGAACATCGACCCCGCACCTCGATACACGCCCATGGAGAAACTGTCAGAGATGGGCGTGGCAGTTTTCGACCCAAGAAGTTCTTCTTCGAGTTCTGAGATTGAGCAAGTTCAGGCAATCGACGTTCAACACACCCTGATTGACGAGTGGGCATGGGTAAACTCTGAGACTTGCCCCAATCGCAACAAACCCTGGCATGTCGGGGTACACAAGGCCTCGCCATACACCGCAACGTTCTGTCCGAGCAAGGTCCAGTCAAGGCAGAAGGTGATGAGGGAGCTCACGAAATTCTTGCAAGCTCTTCAAAAACAAAACCTCACAGCAAAGGAGATTGCCGGCGGCGTCCGTCGCAAGGTTGTCGTCCTGTCGTGGGACTCGAACGCCGAGTCTAAGCTTTTTGACGACTATGCTTACGATTTTATCGGCTCCACTAAGATTGAGCACTGGGATTTCCAGTTGTGGGAACCGATTTTGACACGGTTCGGCCGTAAGAACAAGACTGGTGCCGAAAAGTTTTACCAGTCAACTGGCGTTCTGGGCTCAGGGGATAATTCCATCACGCTCCACAATGCGTCCAACGACGCGTGGGCTCAGTTGGCTACCCTCCTCCGCTTCTTTCACATGTCGGAGGAGTGCTTTTCTCGCTGGGTATGTGCTGGTGAAGATCTTAAGCCCCTCGATATGAGCTGGGTCGATCTCGAGATTCTCCACTACAACAGCGGCTTGGAAGGCAAGTGTAAGCGCAACTGGAACAGATATGGACCGTGGGAGGTCTCATTGGAGTTACGCCCTGTCCCCCACGGCAGGGCCACGATGGAACAAGAATGCAATCAGCATCTGAATCCTATCCTGCCCCCGGCTTTGAACGACACTGTCGCCTTCCCTTCACTGCCTGCTCCTACTATAGCACCCGTCAAGGCAGCCAACCGGAACTGGTCGAAGAATCCAGGTGGTGCCAGCCAAAGTATTGCCAGCCAATCCACCAGACCCCCGGAGACTTCTTCATCGACATCATCCTCGGCTTCATCATCGCCGTCGGCTTCTCCTTTGACGAACTCCTCAACGCCCCCTTCAACTGTGCCGTTGTGACAAGGGCTGTATTCAGGGCTTGGAACAGTAGTTCAATTCAGCTAATAAACTTCTTTGGTCTCGAAGGCCTTGTTGATCTTCTCAACCTCC